>LOEQ01004316.1:217294-251325 GCA_001685075.1 Bramus lutescens | reverse complement strand
TATCACCATGCACAAAACTCAAGTCCAAATGGATTAAAGACCTCAATATTAATAGTATATGATTTTTAAGACTGAAAGAACAAATCCAATTTCTTGCATAGACCATAAAATACAAGTAGACCCTTAAAAACCACCATATGCATAGTTTTGCTGTGTTGTATTTTGTGTATGTGTGTGCATGTGATTCTCCTTCTTAGGATATAATAGTTTCATTAAATGTTGTTTGAATGTATCCACCATCCAAGTAAAGCAGCCTCAACTAAAGTATAGAGATTTAATTATTTCGCTAAATGATACTTAAGTTTATGTGTCTTAAAGTTCTATCAATGATGAAGTTCTAAAATACAGAGAAATCTCACAAAAAGTAGATAAGAATCAATCTTTGTAACACACTGTCTTATAGGATTTTTTATTGAGATGAAGGAGAGTAGACTTAAAAGGAAAACAATGTTAAAAAAAGCATTAGTTATTTTGTGTGTGTGTGTGTGCACGTTTGTGTGTACATATGTGTGTATATGTGCATGTGGGTGTGGTATTTTGCAGAATTTCATGTTTTTGAAAGTTATAACATCACAGAATCATCTAATTTTTCTAACAATTTTTGATCTTCTCTTAATCACAAATATGCAAGGAGAAAGACCACTGACCCAAATCATCATGACCAAATTAATTCAATCAAGCAATTAATTAAAGCAAACATTTTTATTTTGGTACATGGACTGTCTTACACTAGAGGCAGAGTTCAAGAGATCAACACTGGACATAAAGAGGATAGGGATTTTTTTGTTTTGTTTTTGTTCTTTTTTTTGTTTAGCTGTAGGTAATTTCTAAATGAAGAATTTGGTGGTCAAAAAATTTGTTATCGGAGGAAAAGAAGTTAGTCCTAATAGCCTGATGTAACAAAGACATGATTGTAAAGTGGTCATAACAAGGTAGTCATAAAAAGATACAGCTATAACAACCTTTTGAAACAAAGGTAGTGTTGTTATAATAACTTTTTGAAACAGAGGAATAGTTGCCGTTTCTTGGAACAGGAGTACAGTACTATTTGTATTTAATTTTACAGGTGGGGCATAGTGTAATCCTTCAGAAACAGAGGTTTGATCATAAATGGGAATGACCATAGTTTGTTCTTGATATAATACAGCTTTTAAATCTAAGATGGGGGCAGACTGGTTCATAACTTCCAACTGCTTTCAAGTATATGATGCATTTTAATATCTTTAGTTACCACAATACATCACTTTCACATGAAACAGTATCATCAATTTGCAGTATGCAGCCACAAGAACAGTGAGAGAAATCATGTACAGCCTGATTCTGCTATGTCATCCTTCATATTTTTCACAAAAGCAAAAAATAAATTATAGTTGAAAGAGAGGTTAGGCACATTCTTGTCCATTACACTGCACACCAGCTATGCACCCAAGGAATCAATATGGTTTGGACACAGCTGATATAATTTGCCAGAGTTATAATTGAATTTTTCCCTCTTAATATCATTACACCTACAGAACATCTCCAATTATGTGTCCCTCCCCATCATTCTCCAAATTACATGTTCCAAATGGAACTAATTATGTACTCCCATATAAAGCATCTCCTCATGACTGTTATCCCTTCTCTATTATAGGCACCAGTGCTTTCATGCTCCTAAACGTGCATTCGCTGCAGTACGTTTCTTTTATTCATTCCCTTATTCCTTCCTAAATCTAATCACTGAACGTTGATTTTTTAAAATTATTTGTATGTATAAGTCCCTTTATATTACAGATATATATTTTAGAGTTCATTTGAATATAATAAAGACTCAGTGAGCAAAAGAATGAAATATGAATAAATGTATGAATAGACAGCTGTTCTACCTCTAGTAATTTAAAGCTATAATAATAAAAGATATGTCTTCTTATATGAGATAATGTCTTTAAAAAGTCTTGTAAATTATATTATAACATTTCTTAATTTAAAAAATTCTTCTCAGCTGATTGTTTTGAATGGTGTTTGGAGGAGATATAACTGGTAGTTGTAGATCTATGAGATCACCTAAACATATTAATGGACAAATTGAAGGAACACATTGACTAAGGTACTTCTTAAGACAGGACTTTGGATTTTTGATATTTGTTAGACGTTATTGTCAATGAGAGTTTTATAGTTCACACATGTACCTATACATGTATAAAAGATTACAGAGTCATGTTATTGAATTGACAAATCATACATAAACAACAAAGGGGAAATAAAAACAGCAGTTTTCTTACTAGCAAGCAAATAAGTATGGCATAGGATAAAATTTTAATGAATAATATAAATAATCAAGGTCCTTTATCTCAAATTCTGTAACTGGAAATAGAGATGGTGTGTTCTAAAGTAAGATATTACATAATGTAAACATATTTTTTAAAACAAAGAAGAAAATGGCATCCCAACTATTTAAAAAAAGAATGATTACAGTTATTTCATAAACAGACAAAAACTCTTCATTTCTAATATTTTTAGCTAAAATTTATCACATGTAAAAATAGCTTGAAATTTCTTATCATGTAATAAAAGTATTTTTGATTTGTTGATATAAGGTCCTAAAATTTTATATATCCACATTGTCCTTCAAACTTTCCTTGGGCAAAGGGGGAATAACTGAATTCTTAAGTTAATTTTATAGGTGATAGTATTGTATTTTAACACCCATGATCCCTTTTATGTGGAATCAGGGAAATAAATATGTGTGTACATATATATGTATAAATATGTATATATATATATTGTTTCTAAACCAAATAATATCATTTCTGCACCTTGCTGCTGTGAATATCAGATTTGTTGTCCTAATTAGGGAGATAAAGGCTCTAGAAGGATATAAGAACAAATTTTCAGGAAGATTAATGTGGAAATTAAGGATTGAAGGGATATGTTGATTAGGTACAAATTCAGCTTCTGGGGATTGGTTACCCAATTAAGAAATCAACATAATTACCTGAATACCCCAAATTATATTCATTTGACTGATTGTCATTTTTTCTAGAATTTGTGTGTGGCAGGATAAAGACTGAAGTTCAGTTAACAAGGAATATTTTCTTTATTTTTTCATAACGCAGTAAAAATAATAATTGAACACCTATCATGTGTATAGTAAAAGAAACAAGTGTTCTTCCAAGCCAGAACTCTTCCAGAGCAGAATAGAATGTTTACAGAGAAGGCATTTGACAAAGGATAAATGAGCTAAAGATTTCTCTCACATAGGCAGATTGTCCAAATAGAAATAGAGACTCATGTAATTTCCTGATGAGTTTTGCAATATACATAACTTAATGAATTCATTTCTAAATAATTACAAATTAATCTTGTGGAAGTGATATGACATGGAAAGCATTAAGCTAAGAATTTTCCATACAGCATCACATTTAGACTTTAGATGTGAATTTTGATGCATATTATTAAATAAAATAAGATAACAAAATATTCCTGCTAATAGGCACACATCTTTTGATATAGTCATCCCAATTCCCCAAAATAAAATATAGAGAATGGTACAGACTATGTACCATATGCCACAATTAAGACGCTCATTCATTTTATTAAAGGAGTAGGTAAAGAACTCAGAAGGCCTGCTACTGGGAATTGTTTAGACTATGGAACTACAATTTGTGCATATGTAATGATGCAAATATCATCAAGCTGTGGACTTAGAGTTACTTTATTTTTTTCAAACTCCCCAAATTAATGTCATATTTGTCTGTTTTTAATATACAGGATAGATTTCTCCATCTCATCCTGATAAGCACACTTTGCAAACATATTTTTGATGTTTAAAAATGATTGCACATATGATAATGAACTTTGGGGGTTGGGTTTCAACTACTGACATGCTTTTTGAAGTATTTCAGTTAGTGCAGTAATGTGTGCAGCCTATCACTTTCATCACAGCCTATACACCGATTCCATTGACAAATTGTTCACATACATTTCACAGGATGTAGGATATATTTTGTATCACTGAAATTTTATTGTGTTTTTATATTTTCATTGGCTGATGAAAAGTTTTAATAAAATAAAACTCCTCAGTCCAAACACTTTGGAGCTATTTATACAAGCAGTTTGAAACAGGTTTTAATCCATTGGATGAACTCAGGAAAAACTAGCAAGCTGGCTAACATGGCATTATTCTAATTTTTATTTCATGAAGCAGAGATTTACTTTATAATCAAACATATATGAACAGTTTGAGTCCAGATGTCTGAAGGGATTGCTTTTGTTTTCCAATGCTAAAAGAGTCTTCTGTAGGTCCTACTTTGATAATTTCCGTATTTCTCTTTTGACAGTTCTCCTATCTCATCATGCCAGCAAACCGCAGTATTGATATCTACATCAAAGTACTCTGGTATTTGGGTGTTTAAATATGTCTATAGACAATTTTAAAAGCTTCATTTTGTAAAACAAAAGCCCACCTTTTAATCTAATGAACTTCTAATCTGAATGTATTTTCCAATCAAATTTTAAGTTTAGTGTTAATACGAGATTATACAGCCTCATTATATTTTAATAAAACAACTAAAGCCAAGAAATCCTTACAAATACTGTAAAAAGTATTTTAAAAAACATAGCAAATACATAGAAAGAACAACTATACTTTCCTTTAATCATATGGTAAATTTTCATTTTTTTCTTCTGTAAAACATACATTGAATTTATTCATGGAGTACCAAAGACAATTATTGTTAACATAAGCAGAATACAGTATTTTGCTTTATCTTTGTCTCATTCTTGTAATGAAATTTCATGTTTACATCTAATAGCATTAGTCAAGTGTAAGTGAAGAAAATATATTTCAAAGCAATAATTGGAAAGCACAACTTAAAATGCTGAAATTGGTTATGAAATAATAATTATTTTCTGGACAGAAGCAACATAGATATAGAACTATTTATCTACGTGAAATTTCTTACAAAGCAGGTTGAAAATACTTTAAAATTGTATTTGGTTTTCAAAATATACACTAATATTTCTGATTTATTTTTGTAATTCAATTATGAGAAATTCCTTCACAAAATGCTCAATAGGTTAGTGAGTTTTACATGTGTGCTTGTGTGTGGTTGTTGCATGGAAGCAGAGCTCAGTGCGTCAAAGCATACTTGTCCAGTGATCTATCACTGAGCAATACCCACAGATACAGTATCAACATTGAGACTCTACAATGTGATGTAAAGTTTCCAAAACAGAAAATATCAGGAGAAAGCTTGGAAATTTTGTTGTTGTTGTTGTTGTTTTCTTTCCTTCGAAGGAAGGAAGGAAGGAGGGAGGGAGGGAGGCTCCCTCCCTTCCTCCCTTCCTACCTTCCTTCCTTCCCTCTCTCTCCATTCCTCTACAGCCCGACTTGTCTCCCTTTTATCCTTGTGTGGGTCGGGCAGCTAAACCCCGGGCATCAATAACACTGTGAAAGTGCTATAACCTTCAGCTATACCAACAACCCCAGAAATGTTTATTTTAATGCTCTTTTCCTTCAAGCTCAGACAATGTCTAAATATTTTCTTTAGAATATTTTAAATGAATATATTCTTCTCTTTTCTCACACTTGGTGAGAACACAACTTAGTTCAATTCGATAAATGGTTGGTGTGTGTATTTATAATCCTTTTGTATAAAGTATTTTTCAGGAATAAGAGACCAATAAAGTGCTCTTGTCAAATCCCATATATCATGAAGCTATGAGCAAATTTTCCCTTAACAGCAAGTCTATTATTAAGTTCCTTATCTTTGCACAGCGTGTTGATAGAGAAAACTGTGTCTTACAGCTTTAGTTACAGAACAGAAAGGGAGGTTACATCTCATCTCAGGATATCTCATTATAAGCTTTTAGTTCTGGGTAAACATTGGTCATTATATTGTAAGGTTGGATACTTTTCCTCCTGCAGTGCCCAGTCCCGTTGAACTTTCACTCAGATTCTTACTTGAATTATGAGATCTAAATATTTCTCTTTTATTTTCTGTGTATTCTGTACTCTGTCTATATTAGTATATTTTAAAATTCTTTCTATAACACATATATTGTGAGGTTGTTGGTTTTTTTTTTCATTTCCTATTGCCTGTAATAAACTGGAGGCTCCAGGAGAGCATTTTCATGTTTTTCTTGTCTACTGTTTTGATTCCATTGTCTTGTTAACATTATTGTGTAAATAAACACTTTACAAATATTTGTGGACTGCATATGGTTTCCTTCTCAAAATAGCAGTTGCTAACTTGAAACCACACCAAATACTTATTTTCAGTACACCGAATTGAACTAAGATGGGTTCTGACCAAGTGTGAGAAAAGGGAAGAATAGGGAAGGGGAAATGAGAAAGGGAACAAAGGAGATAGGAAGGGACAAAAAGGGAGGCAGAGAGAAAACCAGTCACATACAAGGCATGGGGCATTAATTCTACACTTACTCTTTATCATGAGTGGGTTTTATATATAAGCTGCAGAGTTAGACACAGCATGGCTTTTAGGACAATGCAGTCAGATAGTGCTGATAATTCAGTATTTAAAAAAGTAAAAGCAAATCTAGGGAAATTATTAAAAATTATTTTGAAAGATGCTTTTTCTGAAAAATAATTATAAAGAAAATCCATGTTCTCATTATATGTATTACCTGACCATTACACCATATATGTTAATTAAAATCAATAGAATCAAAAGATCACACATACCAAGCCCACATGTATGACTTTTGTATTCTATTGATCACTATGAGGAAACTTTTATACACCTACTACTTGAGTATAGGAAAATAATTGATATCTAAGGGTAAATTCAATAAACAAAATGCTGAATTTATCTCTTAAAATTTTTTGAAATTATAATTACATCCTTCCCTCTTCTCTTTCCTTTCTTCCACTCCTCTCATGCTTGCCCCTTGCCCTCTCTCAGATTCATGGCCTCCTGTTCATTAATTGTTATTACATATGAATACACACACATACATACACACACACACACTCCAAAATATAACCTGATCGATTCACATGATGTTCCTTGTGTATATATATATATGCTCTCAGAAATGACTGACTAGTCTTAGATAACTAAGTTGGGCACTGTTCCCTAGTAAAGACCATTTTCTTGCTCTCGCATTCATCGGTTGCCTGTACTGAATTCCCTAAAGACTCATGAGCTTTCTCCCTTCCATAATAACATCTTCATTGGTGTCATGCTTGTTCAGGTCTTGTCTAGGCAGCTCTGTTGATGAGACGTAATGGGTGTAATTTGTTTGCCAATTCTAGGAGACACAATATCACAGGAAACTTCCTGTTCCTCTGGTTCTTAACACTTGTTCCACCTTCTCTTCTGCAATGATCCCTGAGCCTCAGGTGCAGGAAGCATGTTGTAAATTTATCATTTGGGCTAGAGATCACATGATCTATTGTTCTCTGCATCCTGATGGCGTAGAATGTTTGGTTCATTCCTCTATTTCATTTTATATTAGTTGATTACCAGTCCTGTTTGGAAGTTAACAATTCTGGCTCTCCTTTATACAGACACTTTAACTCTCTTTTGAACCATGAAATGAGACATTCAGTTTTTAAGGTTTGTTTCTTTAAAGCCCTCCAAGAAACAGGAGCATTTAATAAGATTAGATAATTCCAAATAAATGGAACAATAAAATCTATATAAAATATAGTTGATTAACGATTTGAAACTTGTGAATACTGTGATTACCTGTTTCATGGTGATAAAGCATAGAAAAATAGAGGATTAGAACAGAAAACTTGTACAATGGTGATTGTAAATTAGGTAGTCTACAAAGTAAAAGTGAAATACCAGTAGTCACCAGATATAATGTCACTGAATGAACTAACAATATAAAGTAGAAGTAAAAATTTAACCTTAGCACATGTGTAGGTTTGTATTCCTATATGTGTGACATGACTGCAAAGAAAGTATCAACATATAAGCAATTATTTATTTTATATTTAAATGGTGAAAACATTTCCTCAAGTGTGTCCTTCAACGGGTAAGCTGATTTGTTTTACAGTGCCACGTGTTATAGTCCTTCTCATTAACAATCCTTTTGTTCAAACAATGCTATTTGTCATTGACTTCTTTTTTTAAAACAAGCTATTATTGTATTTGTATGAGGGTTTTGCCTGCATGTGTGCATAAGGACGACATGAGTACTTATTGTCTATGGAGGCCAGAAGAGGGCATCAGATCCCCTAGGACTTAATATATGAATGATTATGAGCCACCACATCGGTTCTGGGAATTGAATCCGGGTCTCGCCCTGTGATAAACTTTATAATTCTGTATTGAACCTGAAATGATTACCACTCCTTCTGTTATCCCTTTGTCTCAAGCTTAATTTCCTCAACTTGAACTACAAGGATTTCTGCTTTTAGTCATTCTCTTTCTTCTACTGCTTCATGTTCTTATCTCCTTCTTATACTTTTATGTGCTCTTTGTAGACTTTGAATGTTCCTCCCCAGTGTCTCAATCTACCAAACTTTTGATCATCATTTGGAACCCACAGAAAATTTGATATTCTATGTGATACATTTCATAAAGTCTCTAAGGTGGAATTTCTCTTTACTTTGATACTCTTACAACATTTTACACTAACCTATCCCATAGACTCAAATTATATAGTATTTTCAAATGTACTTCAACTATATCCAATTATGAACATGGCCTAGATTATTATATTGCATATATTCCATGGTGAAAATACATAAAACTTCAGTAAGAGTTCTCAAGAGTACTAGTGTGGCATGTTCTTAAGGTTCTGATGAATAAAAGCATCCTTATTCTCTTTAAGCATATATTTACAAATACTTGGAATATTTGGGAAAATATTTGATACAATAAGGACCTGAAGTACAAAAGTGAATTTATCTTTTAATACATTTGTACATCAAATCACTTACTGTATATTCCTAAAAGCCACGTAGACCCTTAAAATATAAAGTATGGTATTTTTGGTGTGTGATCAACAGAGAAACTATACATTACTTCACTAGTATGTTTTACTATAGCTTATTTTATTAACAAAGTAAGACAGAACTAATCATTTTTAAGTGAAATTGAACCATTATGTAAATATGATATGTGCTAACTTGCAATGTAGTTCCCCATTACAGTGAACCCTCCACTGTAAACCTTGAGTTTCTACTACAGAGTGATATGGAAATGAGTCCTGCGTACTTGAGAGAGTGGAAAGGGAATAGGGTGAAAAAGAGGGAAAGAAAATAAAAAAGGTCAAGAGAGAGACTTTATTGAGTCATCATATCATTTTGGAGTCTGATGATGTTCCATATGAAGCAGCTGCTTTTGCAGAATCTGCCAGTTTCTAAGGGAGGCTTAGAGTGACATAAAGCCACAGGATGCAATCTCCCAGAGTCTAATAGGACAGAGGGAGATGCCTAAAGCACTCCCAAAAACCTGAATGCAGTTTTTTGAAATGTAAAGAATTCATTCACCTCTTCTAAATGTAAGCTTGAAAACTCATCAAGTAAACTCTAGTGAAGGGTAAACCATGAAAATATGTTATAAAGGGTGAATACAGCCAGAAGATACAGTTCCCTTTCATCTTCATCTTTTTCCTAGAGCTGACAACATAAGGCTAAAAAGAGTGAGAATAAGGGAGAAGGAAAATTTGTAATTCATAGTTTAACAGTGACTATCAGTTGAAGAAGAGCAAGTTCAGGAAATGTACTTTCTCCTTTGATATTTGAAATCAGAAAGCAGTTCCTTTTTTGAATTTGCAGTAGTTATGCAATAAAGATTGTTGCAAAGTGTCTGAAAAAGCATGTAACACACAAAAAATTCCTTGCAATTCTAGTCATAGGCTTTATGAAATTTACTTTTTTAAGCCTAAGACTTAAGGGACAATACATAGATTAAAAACAAACATTAAAACAAAGCTTACATTGTACCAGCAGACTTTGATTGAAAAGAAATAAAATATTTCTTTCATTGTAAATTTAGCCAATTGTATGTTTAACATATCTTGACATGAATGCCATGCCAGTAAAAGAATTTCATGGTTAGTGATAAAGATTATAATTGTAAAAATATTAAGGTGAACAAAACATCCAATCTGTGTATAAATACTGAATGTAGCCTTCCACTCAACAGTCACATTCACTGACGGGCTCTTTCTTAATCACTGTCCACCCAACATTTCCACTACTAGAACACTGGAGAATTATTTATATGGTCTATTATCCTTACTACTAATACTTTCCAACATGGGGCAGCGTAAAGCTGCCTACTTTTGTCGTGATATGGATTTTCCATATATTTTATCCATTATACATGCTTCAGTAAAATGTGTTCAAGTTCAGCTTAGTAGTTAGAATTATGTGTATTGGAATTCCACTCTCTAAATTTATATATTTATGTAGATGTTATGGGATATCTGACTTTAAGATTCATACTTAGATTTTTATGAGCCTTGGCTTTCTTATTAAGTAGTGATATCTGTAATATGTCATAAGACTATTGTAAACAACAAAACACTTCAGTGGGTTTAGCAACACCTTCTAAGTTGTTTTTGTATGTAAATGTCATTAGAAAGCTATTAGAAGTCAGTTTTCCTGTAGCTCCAATCTGAAAATTTATTCTGATTTACTTGGTATAGCAGCCATTTGTTTTGAATATGTCTTTTGTCTTTCCAGAAGTCATTTAGGCTACTTAATTATTTGTTGGTTTTATTCTTTGGAGCATCATTTCTTCATTTTCAATGGTTCTGGTTTAATCACTGAACTCAAAGTTAACTTGGGGAATCTGTCTATGGTTCTTATGTTGCCAGGAACATAGGAACTTTACATAGGAACATAGGAGCTTTACCAAGAACATCAGATCTTTGGCCGTGTATAGAATGAGTAAGCTTCCATGAAATTGNAAAAAAAAAAAAACCTTGAAGCAGAAACAGTAAGACATGCCGTGGCACTTGACCTAACAGACCTTCAACATGCCCAGGGACTTTCCATCACAGAATCACAGAGATAATAAATTCAAAGGTGTGTCTGGTGGGATCAGACATATCAGCTACAGAGAACAAATTGGATTTCCCAATTATCTGATGCCATGATCTTGTTTGACAAGGAGATGAAACGGGCTCTGTCTCAATGTTGTTGAATTCTTCACATCTGATACATGTGGTTTAGTTTCATTTTGCAGTTTAGTATTTGAAAGCCCTATAGCCTATTTTCCATGATCTAAACTGCGATGAAATCAGGTGCATTTACTCTAAATTCATCGCTTGATGTTGTGTACGTAGCAAGTACTCAAAAATGACTTCTTAAAATTATGGTTTTCAAACGATTTTCTGATTTATGGAGATGTATAGTGAGTGCAATAGAGACCTCCAGCATAGAAAAGGATTCTGCAAAGTTTCACAGGGCCTGTCAATGATTTGTACAGTAGAAGTGCCATGGAAAATGTCATCAGAGGTCACTTTTAAACTATGTGAACAATTATTTTTTAAAGCAGTCTTCCTTATTTCCTCCATGGTGAAGCCTCTGTCTCCTATGATTATTAAATTTCAGGACATAAAAACCTTAAATACTAAGAGAGCAAGGCTTTCTAGTGAAACAAATACCCTCTTTCCTTTGAGTTGACAGTTATTACTTGTCATTCATTTGAACACACACAGACACACACACACACACACACACACATATATATATATATATGTATCACTCAGATAAAAATATTTCAAGCTCTCTGTTTTATATAATAACTATGTTTACTTATTTCCATTGATTAGAACCCACTATACACTCTTCCATGATTCCATTATTTTCACAAGGGATAGCCACAAACCTTAATTTGCGTTTCCTGTTCTTGGCACACATGAATGTATTACTAAATAACTTTTTTCACAATATTTTTCACTTCTTATAACTGGAATCACATTGCATCTATTCTTTTGTGACTTTTTCCCCACAGTCAGCATCAAAATGCTAAGCTTCATCCCTGTCATTGTCTAGCTATACTTTATTAATTTTTAGTGTTATTTTCTATTACAGGAATAAATCTGCAATTTATACATTTTTCTGCTTTGTTTCCCTAGTACAGACAATACTTCCTGTAGAGGACTTTGGGAAATGAGATTGTTGAGTCAATTGTTAAAATATGTGCCCTTGGTTGCGTTTTATATCTCCTTTTTCTGCACTTTGGAAAGTTGACCATTGTGAGGTACATGTACCTGACTTTCACTACAGCTGATGTTATCTCTTGGACTAATACTGTACAACTGGAATGCATATTTAGTGGAAGAAGGCAGGGCACAGTTGCACTAGCCCTTTGTTCCCTAATCATTTCGATAGGCAGAAGCTGCATCAATTTTTGTTTTTTGGTTCCATTCAGACATTCTGGTTTCAAATGAATGTCCCAAAATCCACATCTATAAAATGAAGTAAGCCTTTCTCTTGTTTCATTTTCTTCCTTCCTTTCTAACCTCTACTTGTTTTAAAAAATAAAGTGGCATTCAGTTTCTTCTTGGACACTAACTGAGAGGAATATTCATATATTTAAAAAATGATTGCAAATGATCTCCAAATTGGTTATACCAATTTAAGTTCTTACTGACTTTACAAAATTCTGTTTACCCAAATTCTCACCAGCACTTAATAATGACTCTTTCTGTTATTCTAATCATCATATGTCTGATTATGGTTTTAATTGGAATTTTAATCATTAAAAATAAATTTGAATGTTTTTTCATAGTTAATTTTTGACTCAAATTTCAAATTAAAATAATTCATTATCCAATGAAAAATGATAACTTTCCTTCATAAAACTCAAATTTAAATTTCTAATTTTTACATTTATTTTTAAATAAGATGTGGATTTAACATACACAGAATTTATTTTATGATATTTATTCATTTATTAATTTGACATATACAGATGAGGTTTTACATGCCTGATCTTATTATACATGAAAACAAAGAATTGGTATGTTGTAGAACTAGAATAATAGAGGAATGTTACCTTTAGAAAATTAATTAGTCTTAGAAACTTTTAAATATTTTTCTCCTCACTTACCCTGTTTCACTATTATCTATAGATCAATTCCCAAACTTCCATTAAAATATATAGTATGCCATTATTTAGAAACATTAGTGGCATTCATCCCTTGTCACTACTATCAAGACTATTGATTGTCAATAAATGGCTTTAATTATACCATGCTTTTTTAAAAAACCTTCTTAATAAAAATTTTAGAAAACCTTCAGAAGAAAATCTCTAAATTGATCCTGGTTAATATATTGGCATGATATGGAAATTTTTCTCTTTATACTCTATTCATTAAGTGTATGGATGCCAATAAATGTTAGTCTCCTATACATATAACAACATATCCTTAAGTTAACCACTACTGACATAAATCATTTGGAGAACATTAAAAGTCCTTTGGAGATGAAGAAAATGTGTACGTAAAGACAATGACGGTAGACAGAGGCTACTTGTTTGTTTCCCGGCCACTCAGACCTGAATAATCACACAAATACTATATTAATTATAATACTGCTCAGCCAATGACTCAGGCATATTTTTAGTTAGCTCTTACATCTTGAATTAACCCATTTCTATTAATCTATGTATCAACACAAGACTGTGGCTTACTGGTAAGAATCCAGCATCTTTCTCCTTCAGCAGCTACATGGTGTCTCTTTGACTCTGCTTACTTTCTTTCTATATCTCTGTTCCGATTTCATACTTGGTTTTACTCTGATAAAACATAGCCCAAAATAGATTCTTTATTAACCAATGGTGATAAAACATATTCACAGCATACAGAGGGGAATCCCACATCATCTCCTCTTTTCTGTTTAAATAAAAGGAAGGTTTTAACTTTATCATAGTAAAATCACATACACAAGACAGTTATCAAGCAAGAATTATAGTGACAATATTTAGTCTGTTTACATATGGAAAATTAAGGAAAATACTCTATAATCTATCCCATCTTTGTCAGTCTAAAGTTTTATATTTAATTTTTCTTTTATATAACTATGGAAAACTATAACTATCTGTCTTCAACCCTTCAAAGACCCAAGAAGGATATAATATTACCTAAGTAATCAAGAAGTGTATTGTAAGCAACTTCTAAAACTCTAGAATTGACAGAGACATTTTGTTGCCTGGACAGTCACCCAAAGTCCTTCTGTAATGTTGGGGCATCCATCTTCAACCTACAGGCCCATAGTATCCAGCAGAGTTTTCCATGAAGCAGGATATTTGAAGATGTGTTCTGTCTTGTAAGGACAAATTTCATCAGTTGCTTTCTTCTGTGTCCTGCAGAATGTCTAGCAGACACTTTCATGAAATAGGAACTCTGAACAACCATCCTATATTTTAGAATACTTGGCAGTCACATTTCTGGGGGTTCTGCATATCCAGGTCATACAGTATAACATCAAGTAATCCAGACAAGAGTAGGTTCTTGCCTAAATGGCTAGTCTTGTCACAATGAGTGCAAATTCCATAACGAGTTACTTTAATACTCATCAACTTCTCTGAAGTAATTGATGCTACCAGAAGTAGACATGTCTCACTGTTGAGAAAAGTCTAAGTCCTTAAAATATTCTAAATGCCATATTCTGTGGTCTTTGAAAGGGTTGAAGAATTCCTATCCACCTGAAATATATCTCTGTACATCTAGAAAACCTAACTAACATGACTACAGTTTGACTATTATATATGACTATCTATTAATACACATAATACCTTAAACAAGAGTAGAAATACTTATACACAGTATAACAAAATCAGCCTTAAATATGTATCAATAGACCAAGATCCATACCAATGCAAAGTATTCATCTTTATATCCTATCCTCCTTATTTTATATTTTATAAATTCAATATGATCATTAATCACTTATAATCAAGCCCTTTTAAATGAAAATAAACATTCATAAATAATTTGGGAACATGGGCATAGTTTTCTCCAAACTGCTTCCTTCTGTTTTTTGGGCAAAGTATCTTGTTCCATCAAACCACATTAGCTACGAAGCAATCCACAGGTTCTCATCCTCTGTGGGAATAAAAGCAAAATCTCTTTCCAATGCAACATATACTTACACCCAAATTTTGAAGTCAAGATACCTTTATGTTGGTTTAACACAGCAGTCTTGAGAATCAAATGTCTCTCTGCAGTCAAAAAATTCAAAGAAAACACGGTAATATACATAATTGAGACTCTGTATATCATCCATCTTTGAATGGCTAATTTTTCTTTACACATTTAATCTATGACTGTCTGTACTCTTTTATATAATTTTCACTCTCTCTTTAAAGACTTTGTTTTATTTTTTAAACTATTTCTTTTTATAACTATCTATATACTTTTTCTCTTCTCTCCCAAGCCAAGATACTTTTTTGAAAAACACTGTGACTCATTTAGAGGTATTTTATATCTGAATCTGTCCTATTGTATATCTGAAATCCAGTTCTGACAAGGAACATTTTTAAATGGTAAGCAACGTGGTTGCAACAGCCCTGAATGCTGACTCCCCCTCTCTTGGCCTTTCAATATGACAGAGGTACGTTTACCTCCAGCTCTGGGACTGCTGGGTGGGAGCTGTGCTCATCACCTCAACTCTGGGAAGCACCTTTTTGTCTGAATAAAAGCTAAAACTGTCATGCAGCATGCTGGAAGCATGAAAACATCTCTGTGTATGGCAACGGGAATCCTCCATGCTCTCCTGCCTGTACATGCCTATCATACCCAATCCAGCAAGTTCCTTAGGCAGAGAGTGCTGAGTGTGGTGTGCTCTCAGCTATTTTCCTCCTAAACCTGAGTAGATGTACAAGAACCCGGACCCTAAGTGGGTGACAGGCCATGCTAGCTAGATAAGGCACCATTTGTAAGTGGAAACTGCTCTTTCGTTCCTGGCTGTCCAGACCCAAATAATCACACAGAAACTATATGAATTATAACACTACTTGGCCAATAGCTTAGGCATATCTCTGGCTAACTCTTATATCTTAAAATAAACCATTTCTATTACTCTGTGTATCACCACAAAGCTGTGACATACTGGTAAGGATCTGGCATCTGTTTGACTCTGCCTACTCTCTTTCTATATCTTTGTCTGGATTTTCTGCCTGGTTTTATTCTGCTGTGCCATCTCTTCTGCCTGGCTATATGCTGCCTTACTATAAACTGAAACACCTTCTTTAATAACCAATGGTAATCAAACATAGTCTTAGCATACAGAGGGGAATCCCACATATCAAATGACCTCAATGTTTAATTCCAGTAATCATTATTCAGGGTTTTTATAACTTGAGCAAGGTATGGTAGTGGACACCTGTAATCTCAGTAATCACAGGACTGAAACAGGTGGAGCCAAAATTCGATAGCCATCTAGATTACATGGTGAGCTCAAGGCCTGCCTTGGTTTTGTAAGAGATCCTATCAGACAAAGAAGCAAACTCCACCACAGGTAGTTTTATCTGTACCCAAGACTAGTATATCAATAGCCTGATTTTCATGTTATAATCATAATAGTAAATCATCAAGATTAAAATATGCTAAATATTTTATTCCAGTCCTACATGAACATTGTCATTTAAGCAACCATTGAGGAGGTGAAGTATTATAGGGTTATTTTTTGTTAATATATATATTTATAGTTAGTTAGGCTATAGTTAGTCTAGAGACTAACTCACAGCTGTCTGATAAAGCTCCCTTAAACAGAATGACACTTGCCTTGATGTGGTTTAACTTTGGTTTTATCTTGGTTATACAGTTGTATAATTTGAGCACTTATATCTATGTATTTTTGTGTCTGTAAAATTAAAAGTCTCAAAATACAGGTTACCTGGGTGTCATTACACAAAATTCAAAAAAAAAAAGAGGAAGAAATGAGGTGGTGGTAGGGCTTACAGTAGTGAAGAAGAAAGGTTTGCAAATGAATTGCAGGAGGCCAACAAAATGTTGTGCACTACTTGGTAAACAGCACAAAAGGCAGAGAAATTTTTCTATAAATTTCCAATTTAATATTTTTCTTTACTTTTTGTGGTAGTTTTAATGTGTATGGCCCTCAAAGACTCATGTGTTTGAAAGCTTTTTCACCAGGGAGTTCTGCTATTTTTAATTGATTTTATTGAGCTATGCATTTTTCTCTCTGTTCCGTTCCCTTCATCTCCCATCCCCTTCAACCCTCTGCTACTATTAGGAGGTGTGGCCACGTTCAAAAAGGTGTGGCCTTGTTGGAGGAAGTATGTCACTGGAAGTGGGCTTTAAAGCTTCAAATGCTCAAGTCAGGCCCAGTGTCTCTCTTTTCCTGATCCCTGCTGATAGAGATGTAAAACTCTTAGCTATTCTCCAGCACCATGCTTGAGTGAGTGACACCATGCTTCCCATAATGATGATAATGGAATCCACTGAGTCTATAAGCTTTTTAAAGTGTTGCGATGGTCATGGTGTCTCTTTGTAACAACAGAACACTGACTAAGAAATTGTCTATTTTCAATCATTTATTTTTTCTTTGAAATTTATACATTTAAACAGGATTCTCTATAGATTGAATTTAATTGCTTATTAGAGGTGTGTATTGCGTTTGCATTATATACATAGAATATATTTTGTTGTCGTAGTTCTACAGAACTTTTATCGGTTAGATATGTTTCACAGTGACAGTGTAACAAATGAGTGAGATAATAAATCTATGTTCACACTTTGAACAAACTATCTTTTGTCCTACAATAGTCTGAATTTCTATTACTACATGGTGAAACACCTTTGCAAGATGGAATCAGGAAAATTATTTGTTGAAGATCAGCCTTGACAACATGAGGCCATGTCTCATAAGTAAATAAGTAAGCAAAGAGATAATGGTATGAAAGACACAGGAAGAATGTAACTGTGTTTTCCTTAAGAAACTAAGCAGATCTAGTATTTATCTAGTGAGATCTTTACATTATCCCTACCAAAATAATAACTAGATTAAAAATTCCCTCATGGAATGACTATGACATTGTAGCTTGCCTAATAATATATAATTCAATCAATGTACATTGAGTTACTTGCATTCATTGAATATGCTGTAGCTTTTCTTGCTAGAAATTCTTATGGTACCAAGCTAGTCTTTGTGGCAGATAAATTCTATGTAGATACATTGAAGTAAAACATCAGAGTTATAGTCAGGCTACTCCTTAAGCAATATTACACGGTCCTGCTTGAAAAGGTCACAATACTGTTTAGAAAAGAACAAGTAGTTCAGTGGCACCAGAGCTCCCCTAAATTAACTAATCAGATTTCAGAAATAGGAATGTTAGCTGTGAGTGGGCTGTGGTGGTACCCGTATTTATTCTCAGCACTAGGGATGCAAAGGAAGGCAGATATCTGGGACCTTGAGAGGTCAGTCTGGTCTTTACATGAGTTCCAGGAGAGCAATATCTACACAGAGAAATGTTGTTTCAAGAATAAATAAATAAATTAGAATGTCAGTAGCAATTAATCCTTTAAACCAATGAGTTGTTATGTCTATAGCCCAAAAAGTCTCAACTGCTTATGTAACAAATATCAACAATTTGAATGCAATTCACAGACTATGACAATACATGTTACATATTCAGATTGAATCTAACTAGCTACCAAAGATACACAGAATTGGTATGAGTTGTAATTTTTCAAATATCAACTATCTTTGAAACTCTTGTGGTATTTAAGATATTATTGTTATCATTTATTTAAAAACAGCAGGAAAGAGTCAAACCATACAACAAGGCACACATGAGAGTTTTATCGGAAAGAGAGAGAGAAGGGGTCAGAGAGAGGGAGCAGAAACAAATCCCTGGGGATAAGAACAGCAGAGGAGAAAAAGAGAGAGAGAGAAAGAGGGGAGAGAGAGAAAAAAGAGATAGGAGGTGGGCAAGGCCCACATTTTAAAAGAGAACGTAGTGAATGTGCAAAGGAGGTACTCTTAGTGGCTGCTGCTGGAGACATATCCTGTCAGGACCCCAAGGGCAGGCCAGCACAGATGCCTGAATTCTAACATTCCTCCCTTTTGCTTATCGTAAAAGACGAGGAATTAGAAAGGGGTAGCAGATGAGGCAAGGATGAGGATGCAGTGTTCTCAAGACTATTTCCTGCTGACTTGGGAAATGTCTACTGTCCACGTCCTTGGGTAGCTGGCTGCTGCACTTCACTGTCCATGCTCTGATGGACCGTTCGGTGCCTCCTGGAACTGGAAAGACGGTGTTGGAGGTGAACTCAAATCAATTACCTGGAACACACTAGAAGTTAAAGTACCTGTTCCTTTTCCATCACTGCAGCATCACCTTGACACCTGCTTTCTAGCAGACTTACCAGGAGACACAGATGGTTAATTTCTCATGGCAGACAATAATAAAAATTGAAACAGAAAAAAAATGCACCAAACTAGTAATACTGTCTCCTGAGGAAGGCAAGGAAATGTGATGGGAAAGATCACCGGATCCAAATGGAAACAGGAGTTGAGTAAAAAAAAAGAGAGAACCAGTGTGTGCTGAGCAAGAGGATGTTGACTTCATCTGACAAGCAGTTTGCAGCAAGCAAACAGGACAGTTATAAAGGGAGAGCAGATAGAAAAAGTTTCTTTCTTTCTTTCTTTCTTTCTTTCTTTCTTTCTTTCTTTGAATTCTTTCTCAGTTTCCCAATTGCCCGATCCAGGGAATACTGTAGCCAAATTTGATTTGAAAGGAGTGGTCAGTTGGTCTCTAAAAGACATTCCAAATGGGAGTAAAGAGGTACAGACAATAACAAAGTTCCAATGAATGTCATAGAGAAGACCCAAGGGGCTGTAATTCCTAGGGTCCCAGGAATTTAGAGAGGATCCAACTAAGTAGGCACAGGCTGTTCCATGCATTATCACACAAGAATAGGGGCCAAGGGCTCTGAGCCAGATAGAGACATAGTTGCCTGGAACCAGGACTTTGAGAAAAGCCAGAAGGCAAAGAGAGGACTGTCCTCAAGAAATGAAACCTCACATCCTGGTTGAATGGTAACCCTACCAGAGACCCAATTGCCAGTATTGAATGGAAGACAAAGCTGCCAGTGAACGAGAAAGCAGAATTGTTGCAGGTGGAAGAGAGCAGTTCAGTGGGGTGGAGCAGGTGGTTAGGGTCCCAGCATAAAATGATTGGTGGACTCTACCACTGAGCAAACAGGGTTAGTGTAACAGGTCTATTGAGGAAGAGGGAAAGCAGAAGAATGAAAAGGTGATAACTCTTTCCATTTTTTCAGATCGCTGGCAGAATGTTGCAAAGGTTCCATAAAATATTGGGTTATAGAGTGCAAGAAAGCAGCCATTTGGATTGGTCTGACTGAAAAAGGAGACGTACTTCCCATGAGTGAAGTAGAGAAATAAGATCCAAAGGTCTGCAATTCTTAGCATCCCAGGAATTCAGAGAGTATCAGATTAAGTAGTCACAGGTTGCCCCATGCATTATCACACAAAGAACAGAGGTTGAGTGCTCTGAGCCTGAGAGAGCCATGTTTGCCTGGTACCAGGACTTGACAAGGCCAAAAGGTAGGGAACCATGTTTGAAAGAAGAGAAATGCATCACTCATGGGAAATAGTCAGAGGTGGAGAAGAAGGGGCCTCACCAATCATGTTGATGTTGGATGCCGGGTCCCAGTGCTCTGTTAAATGGGGAAGTGAGGCTGTCGTATGTGGACCAGGTTCTAGGGTCCCGGTATACCTCAGGACTCCAGCAGAGCCAACCCAGTCTCAAAGCACCAATGGTGTTTATTTACAAATGGCTGGAAGAACTCATACCATACAACAGAGCTCACACGGAAAGTTTATTGGAAAAGAGAAAAGGGCAGAAAAGGGGACAGAGAAAGGGACAGACAGGGTGCAGAGAGGGGAACAGAGATTCGTCCCTGGGCACAAGAGTGACAGAAGAGAAAGGGGGGATAGGCAAGGTGCACCTTTTAAAAGAGAACTTAGTAAATATGCACAAGAAACAAGAAGTGCTCTAGTTAGCTGCAGCTGAGGACATACATATCCTGTCACGACCCCAAGGGCAGCCCAGTACAGATGCCTGAATACCAAACCTTGCTCTTTCAGAGAGTCAGATGTCAAAATAAATTTAGAATGGATTCCTGAGGCATCATTAATTGATAAGTATAATCTTGCTGATTGACAACAAACGTTGGCCTCATTGAAACTGCTGCTCCATTGATGAGATGTTGGTTATTGCTGGAGACTGACTGCTTAGATCTAACAACTCATGGAGTGGAGAGAATAACTTTAAGTAGTTTTAAATCTAACAACAGAAAGATAGAGGATTTTATATTAAGGGCTAGAAGGTGCTTTTTGCCCAGATAGTGGTTTTTGCCTAAGATGTTTAATATTTCTATTTTAATATTCATGTTTCAAATGTGAAATTTTATTACTGTCAAGTTAAAGTATTTTGTACAAAAAGTAGTTTAAAATGTTTAAGTTTCAGTTGTTTATTAAAATCACAAGTATTTTATTTTGTAAAGAAGGAGTTAATTAAAGAGTCTTCATAAGCTTTATGATGATTCATATTTCTCATGGGAATGAAAATGTACAGCTCTTCGTGCTTGATGATAAAATTAATGCTATTTAGTAGAACCAAGTGTTTAAATATTATGACTCCACATAAAGCTTTATTATTGTTTAAAATATACATTTAAAATAATTGGCATGGTTGAGCTTTTGAAAGGTCATGGATAGTTTCTACCTATAGGACTTCTTCCATTCTGATAGCTAATAGCAGGTAGAAGTGAAAGTCTATAAAAGTGTCAGGCATTGTGGTGACATGCCTGTAATTATAACATTTGGGAAGCTGATGCAGGGGGATCAAAAATTCAAAGACAGCCTGGGTTATGTAGCATTACCCTTTCTCAAAATAAAGATAGCAAAAAATAAAACACTCTATTAAATAGGGTACTGCGGAGTAAGGCAAGCCATGAAGGTTTCAGAGTGGACTATTATATAATGTTACTAATAGGTAAGCTATGAATTTCTCAGAGAACGTGTCTGAATTCATGACTAATAGTATTTACAATCCAAATGAAAAAGTAAAGAGTTGGTTATTTCTTTTGCTTGGCTGTTTTTATGAACTAGGCTTATTTCGCTAAGTTCAATGAGCACATTCAAATGAATATGCATGCAACTGAAAATTTCACATCTCTGAAGGTTCCACATTAATAAGCATTCTCAAGTGTTTTGTCATTTAAATATTATGTTAATTTTTTTTGTAATTGGATTCTTCTTCGATGTTGGAAAACTTTCTTAACTATGCTAAACATTTCCTTAGAGGTATTGTTACACATTCTAAAATTCCTTTGTGCTCAGGTATTAGCATTTGAATTGTCAACACTGAGCGTAGTTAAAATTAAAAGCCTTCCGTCAGAAAAATGGTTTTGAAGGAAGAAGGAACTTAAAACACTGACTATTTCTTCCCCACTAGGAATTCATACCGATAAATAATTTTATTTTCCTCCTAGACCTGAATGTATATGACAAATTGGCACAACTTAAAATGAGAATTGAAGTTGATGAGACTGTGCTGGAGAAAACTTGATATCGAAAGGCTTATTAGCCCATACAGGGTCCGTGTCTGTCTCTTCAGTCTCTGTGAGCCCCTATAAGTCCTGCTTAGTTGATTCTGTGTCCTGTGTTCTCCTGGTAGTATCCTCCAGCTTCTGACTCCTACAATCCCTTCTCCACTTCAAGTCCTCTGCATATAACTTATGGTTGTATAGTTTACTGTTCTTGTGAACTCCTAACAATGAGAGTGTGTGTGTGGGTGGGGGGGCATTCTTATTCTCTGACTCTTTTGCTTGCTGCTTGGGACACTTTTCCTCCTCCTACTGGGATGGCACGTCCAACCTTGATATGTACGTTTGTGACCAGTCTTATTTTATCTTGATAGGCCATATTCAGTGAAAATCCCTGAGATGCCTGTTCTCTTTTTATTATTATTAAAGAAAGACAGAGAAGGAGGTGATCTGGGGGAGAAGGGAGATGTGGAAGGGACTGGGATACGTAGAGGGAGAGGAGACTGCAGTCAGCAGGTAATGAATGAGAGAAGAATAAAAGTTAAAAAGGAAAGAAAAGAAGTAAAGGAAAGCTTTTTATCAATGTGCTGTTGGTGCATGCCTTTACTCCCAGCACTGGTGAGGAAAAGCAGGAGGACTGCAGTTCTAAGTCAGCCTGGTCTACAGAGCGAGTTCTAAAACAGCCAGGAACTTTACATAGAGAAGCCCTGTTTTAGAAACAAAAAACTAAAAAAAATATTAATAAAGATCTGATATAAAAACATAAGATGAAAATAATTCATAAAATCAAACAACAAATTTAATATGCAACCTTGCACTGAAAAATCGGTCACATGAATACCGATATGTTTTTGAAATTAAAGACTCAAAATATTGTCAAGTGGCTTTGCAAATAAACATTGGCTCAAGATATTTCACAACAATGAAATGGATATCATAGTAATTAATCTACTCATGGTAAAGCTAGATCAAACTTCATTGTAAGGTCAACTAATATTCAACAGGACATTTGCTCATGAATTTACTGCATTAGAATTTTGCTATTCTGAAGGTCAAAGGACATAATCATTTTCAAAAAATGCATGGAGCAAGACATTTTTATATTCTCTAGAAAACTTGGGCCTTAGGTCATTTAAATGTATACAATATAACCAAACCTCTGTCCTATATTTATTAACATTCTAATAAATTATTCATGACTGCAATATTTATGTAGACTCCGTTTTGCTTGTATGATCGATTTGGCTTAACCTACAAATTAATGTGTTCCCCCTCAACCTTTGCAATTCTATATGTCACTACCCTTTCCTTCGCAGTGTCCCAAAATAGCATCCTAGCTGATCTCTCTCTTATGTTCTTGCCCCTTCTATCTGCTCTACTAACAGCGTTTGAAACAACCTTTCTGAAAGGTCAATTAAATCATCTCACCTCTTCATTAAAACTATTCTGATTCTACTAAGAGTCAATTCTAATCCTTTTACGTGACACATATATATGGAACATGTCTTTCTTTCTAATCTCAACTCTGTTTTAATTTAGTTTCAGACAAGTTATCTCTGTCTTAGCCTTGTATATAATCTATCAACCAAAGTGCCTATTTATTTAAGGCTCTGTCTACCTCTTGTCTTACTTTCTTTTGCTTCGGCTTCCATTTTATGAACAGTTCAATATTTATTACTTACTCACTACATCATTCAAATGTTTTTTCATTCATTTATTCAGAAGTCAATGACTTTTAACTGAGAGCAAATATGTCCTTCTGCTTTATTCTTTTTTAAATGCTCTGCATATTCCATTTGACTATCCCACAGATTCTGGGCCCTATTCAAACAATTTTAATTTATAACCATCTCCATCATAAGCCTTCTAATAATCTTCCTCCTTATAAAAAGTATTTCTAAACATATAGTGGTTGAAAGAAAAACACCTAAGAGGTATAACTTGAAAATAAAGTTACAATAATAACCCACTGCCTCATATGATGCTATTTATGAGGTTTATAACATTTGTTACTCCTGTTGAGACACACACTCAGAACTTAATTTTCTCTATATGTCTCATATTTTTATAAATATATCACATAGAAATTCTGAAAGGCAAGTCTTATCTTTGTCTCTTATTCATCTAGCACCTTCAAAGATATGGCTAGAATTCCATACTATCTGAGAGTTGCTGAGTGCTTGATGGATCTTAGATATTGTGATCAGTTATTTACTTTCTTACCTTGCTTTAACACTCACTATTTCTATGATATAAGTATTTTATCTTCAATTTTACATATGAAGAAGCTGAAACCAAGGCAATATACCTTGTCTATGACCATATAGGTAGAAGGTAGAATTTGAATTGCAGCCAAAACTTGCAGTGCTCAAGGGGATAGCATGCCTTTCATATATTCTCTTAAAATTAATTTGGACAGCAAAGGAAAAGATCACCACCCTGATTATAGTGTCTCAACAAGGCAAAGTTTTTGATTGAGAGGGTATACTAGTCACAAAATTAGAAGAAGCACACCAGGGCAGGAAATATACTTGCTTTTATTCAGTGCAGGTAGTAACTGTGTCTTTCAAGATTTGTTAGTCACCCCCCCCCTCAAAGAAACAGTTTAGACGGGAAGCCATTGATGAAAACTCTTAAAAATTGTGATGGGATGCTGAAGTGTAATTCTTCACAGTTGATGGTTTCTTGTGGGGCAGAGAGTAGGGAAGGACTTGGTTTTCTTTAAGGGCTTTAGCCACTGTGTTTTTGACCATACTCCAGGGAGTATATGGGCAACACAAATTGGACTTGGTATATATTTCTTTTCTTCCTCGTTTTATTGTTCTGGGAGAGGTCACAAGGACAGGTGTGGACCAGGTCTGGGAAATAAGTATGATAAGGATGCTTTATGTCAAATTCCCAAATAATCAATAAGAAATATTGTATTGGGGAAAAATGAAAACCAATAAAGCAAACAAAAAATCGGAACAAAAGAAATGAAGAAACCAAGAAGTGGTCGGTCGCTTAAGTCATTTAAGTTCTAAGACTGGAGTAGAACCTTTGTATGAATGAAATACTTACCAGGTTGGGAACAGTTTAAAACATTTTAATAAAGATTTTACAAGGTGGAAGAGATAAAAATATTTGCACTGAAGTCTCATAAAGTGGGGGGAGAGAAAGATTTGAATTCATTCTCTTAAAAAAGTTTTATAGATTATCAAAAAGACTAATATTTAATGTTTCTTACATGTTCCATGTCTAAAATCCCAGGGAATACATTCCTCCATCCTTGGAGTTACTAGAATTGTGGGCCCCTTTGTGGTCTCCAAATGATAACAGGGGAAATCAAGGTCCCCTATTGGGGTTCTTCATCTCTTTACTAAAAGATTTTATAAATGGACACAAACACAAGCCCAGAAACTACTTTATTATCACATAGAAACCCTAGGGCAGAAAAACTGAAATTTTCAGCAGCTGCCCAGAGGAAGAGAATGGAAGGGAGAAGAAAAGGCATGCAATTTAAGGTGTCACAGGGGTCAAATACAGTGGAAAGGCAGTCACGTGGTGGGAAAGGAGGCTTTAGAAAAAGCATAAGGAAGCCCAAAGTGTATAAGGAAAGCATATTCTGAAAAGAAAAACAGCGATAAAAAGATTACACTTTTTTTCAAAGCAGGCCATTTTATAAGCTACAAGATTTTGGTGCAGTAGCAATCCTTTGGCACAGTAAGCTAGTCAATCAAGTGTTGCGATTCTGGGAAGGAAATGTGTGGTGTCTCATTAAAGAAGTTGTTATTCTGCGCATCTTTTTAGCATGGCTTAAGCTTGAGGCCACCTTTCCTGGGGTGGTTTCTGGGCCAGATGATTGAACCCACCCTACTAGAATATTAGATCTCTTCAAGCCTGAGATTTCATTTTCTTGACCAGAGGTGATTTTTGCTCTAACATTGGCTTCAATTTAGAACTTTTTATCTTTTCCATGTGGCGGTGAAAATACACAAGGAAATCTGTGACCTTCAGTCTACAGTCAATTCAGCCTAAACAATGCCAGGGATTGTCACTGTTGTGTACTGTAAATGTGATACTGTTCTTGAGTTAAAATCTGTTAAGAAGGTAATTAGTGATCTTGGCTATATATAAAAATCCCCAGGCACCACTCAAGATCAATTAAAGCAGGATCCTTGAAGGTAGAGATCGAAGACTGAGCGTTTTATAAGTGTCCCCTTAGAGTCTGTACTATGTGATCAGGCTTGGCAAAAATTCCTAAAGTATAAATGTTTACATGTTAGTTTCTCTTAGATTCAATTTCTAGTTCAGTTTCCCAGAAATAATGATGGATAACTCAAGATGTATGTGATATATATATATATATTTATTTATATATATATATCACATAGCATTATGTCATACTAAGTAATCTTCTCTGTGTTTTTCCAACTTAAAATGTAGCTTGTAATTTCCAATCTCAACATACAGAACATTATTATTTTGTTGAATATCAGTATTACGCTATAATATAAACACTGTAATGTATCTAAATATACTATAACACATAAAATTTAGGGCTATTCACATGTGTCTTTTGTGTATAGTATCATTGCAGAAATTATTCACATGTCTCTTTTGTGTATTGCGTCATTGCAGAATTTGCCATTTTAAACTCTAAGCATTTCAGTCTATTTAGAAACAATCATTTTAGAATTTAATGTGATATGCAATGCACTTTAAGTCTTAAAATATACATACTGAAATCTGTATCTATAATATCCTTAATTTTCAAAGAACATATCAAGTATGAAGTAGATGGAGCAGCTTCTAGAAGGATCCATATTATGGAGAGGAATTTAATACTGCCAAATATTTTTGGAATGGTACATATAAGTGGGTTTCTCCCCCGCCCCCAGATTCCCCAGGTTATTGGAGTTATTAAGGAACTAACTGCAAAGCTAAGTGATAAGAGAAGACTTTATTAAATGTGAATACTGAGTGTACCCAATTTGAAAACAAATACATGATTTAATATGGTTTTGGATGACAAAAGCATATGAAGAAATATAATAAATAGATAAGCAATAATATTATAGTGCTGAGTCCCATGTTGTGGTTGCAATAAATGTTTTGATAAAATAAGAAACATATTTTAAAAGGTGAATCTAGGATGGAAAGAATACATTTTTAAAATCTACATTGAGCATTCAACTCTAATACTTAATAAAGGAAATGACAGAGCTAGTTAGAGGTGAAGATAGCAGAACCAAATGAGTGATATTAAGTGCAGAATTGACAGAGACAAAAGAAAATAGATGAAACCCAATTTATGGTCTATGTAACTTCAGAGATGTTAGTATTTTACATGACTTATTCCTCATTGGATTGTATGTGGCCCAAGATGAAAACAGATCTTTCATTTTTACTTTATCCATGAATACGTAACTATCAGACATAATTTATATGATAAATAACTTAGATGATTTTTAAGACAGTTGGGTCATATTTTAAAAATTCTTTCTCATTTAAAAATTTTCTTAAACATTCTTATATTTTGAATTGAAAATAGTTTTTTATCAGGAAGTATATTCTGATTAAGGTTTTTCCTCACCTAACTCTTCCAGACCCTCTCACTTCCACACACAAATCCATACCCTTTCTTTCTCTCTTTCCTTAGAATACAACAAATATCTAAGAAATGTTAATAATAATGAAGATAAAATATAATAAAAACAAACCAGAATATGACAAAACAAATAGAAAAAAGGAACCAAAGAAAAAGAACACCAAACATATACAGACGCTAAGATGCACATTCACAAATGCTGAGACACACATTCCCACACACAAAAAACCCCTAAAACAAAATTGAAAACCATAATATATAAGTCAAGAATTCATGAAGTAAAAAAAAAAATAATGCCCAGGCAAAGTATTGTGAGACACAGAACTTCTAAAAATGCCACTGACTTAATTTTCTTTTTTCGTTATCTACTCCTGGGCGTGGGGGCCTAGGGAGGCCCCATTGGAGAATCTTGGTCAAGATGTGGTCCTCGCCACCACTGCCCCTTTACTATCTGGCTTCAGTCTTAGCTTCTCCTTTTTTCTGGCACCTTTTCTGTCTCTTAGCAAAAGATTTCTGGAGAAATTACCGGTTTTTAAGAGTCCATCATATCAATAGTCAGATTGTGAGACACAAGTGTCTCTTTAGTGTATCTTCACTTCTGCCAAGCTCATTATGGTAGAAATTTTATTTTAGTAGCTGTGTATTAAGTTCTCTGTGTAATGTGTAGAGTCTCACTGCAACAATTTACTCCGAATCCAGGAGTACCTATCATCTGATTTCATGGTGTTGAGTCCCTTTCATGAGACTCTAGTACAAAAGTTCTGATTTGTTCAAAGCAATGATAGAGATGTTCTTTATTTAAAAGATTTATCTGCTTCCAGGTACATTTGTTGAGCCTAATCTTTTTAAATTATTTCTAGCTAGTGTAATTGTAGCTGTAGTTTTAAAATTATGTTCATAATATGTGCATCTATATCTGTATGCAAAGATCTCACAAAGGGAATTAGTAGTTTTGATAATCTGAAAATATGTACATTATAGTTTTATCTTACAAGGATTTATGATGAGTTTATTGCAAAAATTAATACAAAGATTGGTCAAAATACAAAATAACATATTAAAAATACAAAATATCAATATAACTCTACATTGTCACATTACTATGTAAGGCCTTTTTAATGAATTTTTATAAATCTGAAACTTAACCACTTCCACTTTCTTGGGAAGATATAATGTAGAAAACAGATAAACTGATGGGACAAATCCTAAATAATTATCTTCCACACCAGTCCAATTTACTGTACACATTTTTCTACACTATACATATGTATCTGAGCATTATTGCAGCATTTTCCTGTAATACCTTCAGTAGATCTATGAACAGGTATAAAAGATCTATGGAATTCTATCAGAAATAGTTGTTCCTTATGTTAATATTTTGGACATTATTATATGGAATTCAGTTTTATGACGGATATTATTTCAGAGTTAAGAAATTTCTCATTAGGCAATTTCAAAAGCACTTAAATTTTTATTTCTAAATTGTGGCCACAGTTAGAAATTGTATTTAATTATGTATGTTTAGAGTTATAAATTCTAAATTGCCTTTTAGACCCTGTAGTTTAAAAAGCTACAATTTTGAAAGGTTTCTTTTTTACAATTTAAAACAAGTATTTTCAAAGTGTCAAACTTTTTAAGAAAGAAAATTATCATTAAACTGTACACTAGTTCATTTATCTTCTATAGTCTTTGACCTTAAACAGAACTGTGTTAAGAAAAAAGATCATCTTCTACAGTGAATACAAATATTTAAGAGTTTAAATTTATATCACATTTTGTGATATGCATTTTTCTGAGTTTAAAGTTTAAATGTAACATTACTTATAACATAATTATACTACAATATAGAAAAATACATTCTGAGTTGAATCAGAGTTTTGATTAGGAGCCTAGGAATGTAGCTCAGTAAGGGATGTAGCAAGTAAGAAGAGTTAGTTGCCAAGCATGAAGATCTGGGTTGAAATACCAAGCACTGGTATTAAATCAGTTGATAACTGGACTTATCTATAACCCCAGCATTAAGAGTCAGAGACAGAAGGATCCAAGGAGCTTGATGGTCTACCAACTTAGCCGAAATATCAAAGCTTCTGCTCACTGAGACACCTAGCCTCAGGGAGTAAGGATGAATGTGAGAGAGGAAAACGTGAAAATTATACTTCTCTGGCCTTCACATGCACACCTATGGGTGAAAACACCTATGTCCTCATGTGTATGCATCACACACACAGGGGTGCACACACACACACACACACATAAATGTGTAAGAACACAGTAATTACTGTTTAATTGTTTTTCTAAAAATATAATTTGAATATGTTAGTTTTTTCTAACAAACATGTTTTCTTTGAAATAGGAAGCGTATACTAACTCCCATACACTTCAGACATATTTACAAAAAATAATTTCATCTTTTGGGTATAACTAAAGATTATGAAGAAAATGTTTAATTCTTGATAGTTTTAATAAAACAAACTTATTTTCCATTTCTTTGCTTTTCCTTCCTTATGTGATACTTTGGCCAAGCAAATCAAAGGAAATTTAAGTAGAAACTTCCTTTGTTTCATTTTTTATATATAAAATTGGATTTATTTAGATAAGAAATATGATATTTAAGTATTCCTTATAAATAATTTTAAAAAGGAATCTAGGATAACAGAGACTGTGGATTGGAAGTTTCCTTTCTCTACTTGCAACTTCTCCTCTTCCTCATCCTCTCTTCCATCTTGAGACAGGATTTGCTGCACAGGCCAGGCTATATTCTAACTTGAAAACTCCTCTTTAGACGCCCAGTCCTGCACTGCATGTACATGTCAGCATGCCTGCATTGCATGCACTGTTTGCGAATCCACAACTATTCCAACCTCCCAATTTTCATTTTTATGTTTACGATTACTATTCCTATCTGTATATTCTTGCTGCATCTGCATATTTGCAGTAAACAGTTTTAGATTATTAAATGAACCTTGAGAAAAAATACCATGTAAGACATATTTCAACTTAAGGCACAGCCACATATGTACACATATGCACACACACATATGCACACACACATATGCACACACACACACACAAACATGTAAGAATACCGAGTATCTCTGAATTAAAGTAAAGATTATATGGTATTGTGATGATCACATTGCCCAGAGATTCCAGGTTTTTTTTTTTATTCTTTAGCAATGAAACTCTTTCCAACAAAGTTTAACATAAGGAAGACTCTACCATAAAAAGTAAACTAAAATTAGAACCGCTAGATTGAAACAAGGATTTTAGTCCAGTTTCAGATCCACTGATACACCCCAACCCTTTCACTTTTTATGATGTAACTGGGCAGCATAGAATTGAAGGGGCTTCTTCAAATTTACTTGACATAATTATGTTAGACTCAGTATGCTAATCTAGAAAATTCTGCTTTATCATCATGCTTAAACAGTTCCTATAATACAACACTGCATAAAGATAGGACCCTAGAATAAAAAAAAATATGGTTAATAGTGCAGTCAATAAGTTCAAACTAGAAAGCCAATGATGACTGGACAAATATTAAAATGAAAAAATTGCTCTCAATGCATATGAGAACAATTCAGAATTCAGATTTTTTTTTCATTTTTAACAGATAGTATACTTTTCATGCTGCTCTAAAAATCTATAGTTTTTGAAATGCCCTGTCATTCTACTATTTAAGTACCTCATAATCTTGATATTTTAAAGCATTTTATCTATTGATTAAACTCAACCACTGAGAATAGTGCCTAATATATATACTAAGTGATCAATGTATATTTGACAACTAATTTAAAAAGGGAATTGTGTTCCAATTCAGAACTATGTACAAATGTGACAAGGATATATTTTGAGTTTGAATAAGTTCAGTGGCTTCCAGGGCAAATATTTTGTTTTATGTATTAGAGAGGCAGAAATCTAGTTTAACCTATTTGACTAGATGCTCAGGGCCAAATAAGCTCAAATAACCCAGGATCCTAATTTTATGTTTCAAACCATAGTGCCTTCTTTGCACCACTATTTTTCTAAGTAGAAATGCATGAAGAATGGATATATCTTTAAAAAAGCAAACATTTGTTCAAAGCATGTTCCTTTATATAAGTTATTTTTTACTAAGGTCTAAATGCAGGCTGAAATAGAGTGAAAACATGACTGTAAGAATGATGAATCAAACAAATTTCACTCTTGAATTATGAACAGAAATCCTTAGCATAATTCTCCAGTGGACTGTGTGCTGATATTTAACAAGAATATGCTTCATTTCCTTGACAGCCTTTTTATATTGGCAGAAGAATATAGTGAGAATCTCATTACATTATCATTTAATGCTAAACGTACAGGAAGGTTCAGAGATGAAGACTAATTAAAAATCTGGTTGCTACTAAGCCATCGCACTAAGCATACTAAACCAAGGCTATGCTCTCTTAATATTTATTAACACATTTTTACTGATTGCAGAGAGTAAAGAAATGGAAATCACTTGTTTTGAAATTTAAAGTGGAAAATTTTTATAAGACCCAAAAAACCCTTTGGCTGTATTAAGTTCTTCAACTTGAGTTGTATGTACTAGATTACAAATCAAAGTTGTTAAAGAACACAAGGACTGGATGGTAATAGATAAAAGCTGGTTAGTCAGATGGAACAGAGAATAGATGGTTTCCAATGGTAATAGAGTTTGTAGATTGCAACTCTCAAACCAACTATGTCATTTACTTTTTATAAAATCTGCTTGTGGTTCAGTGTGGCAAGGCCCTCAATTATGATCTCAAGTATAACAATAAGAAGGAAGGAAGAAAAAAGATCTCTGTTTTTAAAATTTTACTGCATTTTATCTGGTAGAAATTGATCTTAGCTATCTTTATTATTGGGAATAATGCTACAAAATGTGGGAGTAAGAGTATATTTTAAACATATAAAATACAGTTCATTTCAATAAATAAAACAGGCAAAGACAGACAAATAATAAATGAACTCACTTCAATGTTGTATTAGTTGCTTTTTATCGATGTGATAAAATGCTGTAAATAGTTTATTTTGTTTTGTAGTTCCAGAAGGGGCATCTGTAATGGTGAAGGAAGCATGAGCAGGCAGCCAAAGAACGAGGTTGAACAATCACATCTTCGACCACACAGACAACTATTAACAAGGACTAGGAGGGGCTTTAAATCCTCAAAGCCTGATTTAAGTGATAGACTTCCTTCAACAAGACTACACCTCCTAAAAGTTTCATTACCTCCCCCAAACAGTGCCACCAACTAGAGACTAAATGTTCGAGGGCATTGCTCATTGTTCACTGTCCAAACCACTAGAGATGTATAACATAAAAATGTCAGTATTACTTACACAGTCTAGAAGGATAGTTATTAGAAGCCCATGTTCCTTGGTATATTGCATGGTGACATCAGATTCAATACTACATATTTTAGACTTGCTAAAATGCATTTTAATAGTCTCATCACAAAAGTGATAACTTGATCAAATAATCGGTATGTTAATTAGTATGACTAAGTTTTTGTGAAGCTTACAAAAATGAAGGCATCATATTGTATTCAACAACTATGCACAACAGTTACTCATCAGTTCAATGTTAAAACATATATTCAAAACCCGGTGGTGGTGCCTCAGCACTAGGGAGGCACAGCCTGCCTGATCTCTGTGAGGTAGAGAATAGCCTGGTCTAAAGAATAGGTTCCAGGACAGACAGAACTGTTACACAGAGAACACTTGTCTCAAAAAAACAAATGTCTATATATCTGTATATGTTGACATATATAGACACACACAACTAAGTATATATATTAAAAACATTTATCAATGTAAAAGTATTGCAAAATATTATAAATACTTTATCTTGAACACTTGCTGGCTCAATTGTTTGACTTTCTTTTTTTTTTTTATTAAAAATTTCCACCTCCTCCCCTACTCC
>LOEQ01004316.1:146723-169507 GCA_001685075.1 Bramus lutescens | reverse complement strand
GATGGAGGGGGGAGGACCTTGGACTTCCCACAGGGCAAGGAACCCTGACTAATCCCAGATCTTGAGAGGCAGAGGCAGATCTTCATGAGTTCTAGGCCAGCCTGGTTTACAAAGTGTGTTCCAGGACAGCCACGGCAGTTACACACAGAAGACCTCTTTTGAGAAACAAACAAAGAAACAAAAGTTAACTCCATCCTTTTGGGTGACATTCATAAAAGCATTTGTTTTTTAGAAAAACTAAGTGAAGTTGACAGTTTTAGCTCACTGAGAATTATTTTGACTCACTGTTTTTAAATGACAAGCCACTAGAAGAATGAAGCATAGGAGATAAGCCAGATTTCAAACTGACAATAGAATGAAACTTTACCACATAGGAACAAAATGAGAAAGGTCCACTGAATATTCTTATTTCCTCAACTGGACTTTAAATAAACATATTGCGTCAGAACTAAAACATTTGTATTTCCATACATATACAGCTACACATTAGTGTGTACATATAGTATATAATGACTAAAGAAAGTTTAAAAGAACACATTTACTAAACATTGTTCTAGTCATTTTTGAAAACTCAGTGATGCTCAATTTATTTTTCTATGAAGCCAAAAACTAATAATATTTGCTTTTAGTGAATACTTAGGTTATCATCATCATTATTGAAACAGGATGCTAGTTAGCTATAGGAGTTGTGTAAAATATATTGACTGCCTTTCTCCAGAGTAATTGCTGGACCAAGCCTCTTTGTGTCCACAATCAGTTTCAGCAATAAATGTTCTTTAGCTTGAAGTACTTTGTCCCACAGAAACTCAAGAACTCTTTGAAAAAAATGATATTTCATAAAGATTTTAATCACTGATGTCTTTGCCTTCTGTATGGACAAGTATTGATTCATTGTCATTTTTTAATCACCTCAAATCTCAGCTAACACACTATTATTTCAAGTATACAGGTGTGACACACCAATTTCCTTTCTTTGATAAGATTCCTCATGTGTTCCTAGGTTGCTCTGGGTGGACAAGGTAGATTTGCTGGTTGTAACTATGCTTTTCTGGATGCCTAGCTGCCTCCTGGTGTGTAACACTCTCCTATGAGATAGCTAGGGTGACTTGGCTCTTCTTCACATCTCTCATCTTCTCCAAACCTGGCTCAGGTGTGTTTCTATAGTAAAAAAAAAAAGTGCCACACAGAGTACAGAAAAAATGTTCAAACCCTTCTAAGGTCAAAGTTTGGAAGTAGGATGCAAACCTCTCTGATACATCTTACTTGTCAAAGCAAGTCAGGGGCTGACACAGATTCAAGAGGCAGGATATGAGGAAGAGAAAAGCAACGAGACCACATTGTAAAGGGCATGAACTCATTAAAGGATGAAATGTTTGGACCAATTTTGCTGTTAATAAACCATTTAGAGCAGATGTTCTTGCACAATGTAGTTCCCTTGCCAAGTAATATTTTCACACAAGAATAGCCTCTAAACAATGCCAATATTAATCTTTCTGAAATAGTATTCACTGTTAAAACATGACTAATTATTAAAATTAAAATATGGCCTTAGTATATCAAAATTAGAAGCCATGTTTAAAATTCTAAAGACAATAGACATGTGTCCATATTTCTTTGAGTGCCATAACAAATCTCTGATGTAGTCTTTTATACATCTGTAATGTGATCATTTTCTGCCCCTCAATAGAACTTATGCTTGAAGAACTGGCTTACTGAGATTAGTATAATCACAAAATGAAATTTGATCCTAGCATCTGAAGGTCATTGTGCTTGCACTCTCTTCCATCTTCTATATTTTCCTGTTAATAATTCATTCAACTTTTAAGAATCAGTAGAAAAACTCCTGCTTTCTATTATTCTCCCATAATGGAAAAAAATTTGTCTTATTTGTACCAGCAGCACATTTATGACACCAGTATTAAGAGGATTATAATTAAAATTGCTTTAAAGTACACCTCTTTCTGAGAAGGTTACAAAATCTATGAAAACAATAGCAATAGGTAAAGGAAAAAAAAACCTTTCATCTCTCTATTCTTCCTGGTGTGTAGGACAGTATGAAGCATGTGACTCAGACTTATTAAACATTGTGTAACTTACATACTTCTCTCCTTTGACATGTGATGAAAACAATGAAGTGTTATATAATTTAACATTTCCTGCACTATTGAGAAAAACCAGAAGAGCAGTTTAAATAAGTGCTATTTGCTTTCAAGTGCCGCTTTCTTCAAAATAAAACCAAAAAATGGATGATTTTAAAATGCAACTGGCATGTTTTTATGTTTAAGAAATGCCTGAAGTAAATGTACAAACCCAAAATTTATTATTTTATTTGCATCTAATTTAATCCGCATCACCTTTCAGGACTGTATTTTTAATTTTCAATTTAGTTAATGATAACAGAGAATAGTTTTCAAAACCTTTAGACAATATTGCCTTAGTTGAGTTACCGCTCTGGAGCAGTCTTCGCCATATTTGTTGAGAATGCCAGTCAAACGGATATCCCAAGGAGTTAACAGAATCTGTGATGTTGATCAATATAACAATTTACAGGTTGAGTTCTGTTTTCAAATGTTTAGTCTTTGTGAGTATGTATTTATGGGTGTCTGCTTGTGAAAGTGACTAGATGAGCATGTGCGGTAGTGTATATGTGGAGGTCAGAGAACAACTTTGGGTGTCAGTGTCTATTATTACTTGAGACAGGGTACTGTGTTCAACAGTGTGAATCTCAGTCCAGGTTGAACCACCTTCACAGCCCTAAACCTGAGAAAAATATCATAATGTATATGAAAGAAGTACCACTTTGCCCATTATCTTGCCACAAATTCAGCCCAGCATAAAGAATAACTACTTTTGTAAAATAGCATGTGATATTAAATAACTAAAGGGAAAGAACAGAAAGAACTGATTACGTGAAAACATTGCTTTCTTGAGAGAGTGGAGAGATGACTAAGTGGTTCAGAGCACTTCTTGCTCTTGCAGAGGACCTGGTTCCCAGGGTCTCTTCTCACTGCTACAGGTTCTGCAGGCACGTGGCATGTGCGTAGAAGAAGAAAATTACTCAAAATAACAAAGTGAAAAGCAAAATCAAGCTTTAAAACTTGCATTTTGGAGATTATGAAGACTCCCAAATTATAATTACCTATCAGTAATTCTGAATGATATTATAACCAAATCACCATAACTTAAACAACATTTAGACAGCAAGAATGGTTAAGAGATTGGTAGGTAAAGTGTCTACATTTAGAGTTTATGTAATATTTAATTGTGGTGACTTTAGAAAAATTATTTGTATTCTCTATGCCTCAAGTTTATTATGTGTAAATTATACATGGGTTTCCTTGATTATTGTAGAAGTTAATTAAAGCAAAATAGATAAGGTACACTGATGTTTGTCTCAAAAATTAATGAATGAATCTATATGAAACTGATTCATATGAAAAAAGCTGATATTCAACCATGTACTGCTTCTACAATATTGAAAACATCTTCTGGTTCAACTTGTTAGAAGGAAATAGAAATAAAAGTGGCATTAGAAGTGTTTACTTACATACTTACATATTCTATGCCGTGTAACCTTATGAATCATTTCCTTGGTTTAGTACTGTCTACAAAGTGGCCTTCAATATAGTCAAATAAGATATTATGAATTGACCAAGGGTAACTTCCTCAGTGAGCCCAGAATAGCATGATTAGGGGAAAATACAATATCTTGTCATAGACATTGAACACATACAATTGTCCTGGACTGTAACTAGGAAAATATATATGAATTAAAAGTAAAATGTAAATGTATTTTTTATTGAATACATAAATATTCTTAGGTCATTCCTTTTACATGTGTGAATAAATTTATACCACCTTAGATTTTATTTCATTCTAAGTACTGATAGATAGTATTTCCTCAGTAATCTTATTTATTATGTCATATTTGTATATAACATGTATATATATATATATGTGTGTTTACATACTTCAAAACAAAATGCTTCATTTTGACAACTTAATGCTATATTTTTATGTAAAATGCTTATTGGAATAGATCGTAATACATTTATATGCCTATCGCTATGTGTCCTCTGGCGTGCCGGCATACATGGAAGCAGAATGTTGTATACATAATAAATAAATCTTTAAAAAAATTAAAGGTATCTTTCAGTATTTCAATGTATACAGAACATATAAGTCTTATAAAAGAGAGTTATCTAAATTCAAGTATTGTAAGTCTTCTATGTTACATTTTTAATTTTATTAAGGCTATATAAAATAATATATGATAAAAAATTACCAAAGTTTTGCAAATTTTAGTTTTAGAAAACGTGGAGAAATGAACTAGGATTAGCCTTGGTAACTTACAAATGGGAAATCAGAAGTCTAAGTAAAAAATTCATATTTTTGAACAAAGTTTGTAAGAGATAGACTTCACCAGACAGTGAAACATGCTCACTTTGTTAATCATGTTTTTCCTTTATTGTTTAAAACATAATGACTTGATTGCCATTGATTGTTGTGTTGCTCCTGCTCAATGTTGTAATGTGAAATCTGCCTGAGTCATTTTTTATGCACTTAGTACTATAGCATACACATTGGATACTAGTGATTATGTTTTATAAAGATGCACTGCTGAATAGAATGACATTTTGCAACTGCGGTGAATGTGAAAGTATTATATTATATAACTTAGCTGTTGAGTACTTCTTAGCTCCAAGGAATAACTTGGCTTTTTATTCATTACCTTTGCAGCCAGATTTCAGTGCTATTTCTGGTACATAAGAGTCTCTAAAAGTATTTGATGCTAAGTGATAATGAATAAATACATGTTAATTTTCATCTGTTAAATCCTAAGAACATTCCAGAACTTTGATACTCCTGTTAAAGAAGAAAATGTATTCCACTGATACATTTTGCTTTTTGTGATGAAAATCCTAGAGATATAATTGGTAGATTAAGCCTAAATAAGAACATTTGAGCTTTCAATTCCTGCCTGACATGGATGTCTATGACAATTTTTTTTGCAATGTGTGAAGTGTCAAAATAGTGATGGTTCATCCACTTTCTCATTTTTCTCCCCTGAGTAACTAGCTTGACTATACTGGCAGCTTCCTTAGCCCAAGGACTTCCAGGTGCATTTGGCTAATGGCAGGTCTTAAAAGAAACATGAAAGAAAGAGTATAGAATAATAAGGACACTTGAGTAATAGGAGATCCTCTCAGGCAGGTTTCTTGCTTGTTTAATTGTCTACAGACCAAAAATTGCTCTCTTCTCTGAGTCTAGGAGTAAACATACTTCTTTAATCTAGTGGTTTCATAAGACTCTATCTTCATCTTTGCAAACATTCTTTTGATAAGCTTTTACAATATTACTCATTCTTGCAATGGCCATTGGATCCTAAAAACAGAGTTGGAACCTTACTACCTGGTAGGGACATTTAACATGGAGGATGACACAAGAAATACAACTTGAATTTATCAAACACTTTCTCAATCTGGGACTATATTGGACACATTACATCTATTAGCCATTTAATCTTTATGATATCAAGTTACATAATGCTATTGATCACTCCGAGTCTAAGCTCACAAAGGGGGAATTGTCAAGAAGTATGATCATTATCGTTCAAAATATTGGAATAAATTCATGAATGTTAGCATTTTTAAGCATATCTTATCTTTTTAAAATTCCATTCTACATAAAATTTTCACATCATTACCACACAATCTGGGTAATACAATATTTTGTTTTTAAAAATTGAAATAATTAGGCATCGCTTAAAAGGGAGACTTGCCCAAGATTTCATAAGAATATAGAAGATTTGGATTTCAATAATAGCATTCTGAATTTAGAGTAAATTTTATTCATAAAATTATAATTTTTGTGCTTTGTAAAATATATTTTATCAGAATGAAATTTTCTTTCCAAATTCTCTCTATGTAAGCCATAACCATTTCAATCATTACATTCCTAAAATTAAAGATGAAGCATGTTTTATTTGTCTTTATTGAGAAGCTTGTAAAACATTGTTAATATGTGTTGTTAACAATTTGTATAGTGCTCATTCTTGAATAAGCTAGTCCACAGAAGTGTCATGAGATTGTCACCCTGTTTCCAAGTATGATTGCTGGTAATATGAATCTGTTCATTGAGCTATACAACTTAAGATATATATATNGTATATTATGTTGCAATAGAATGCTTGTTAAATTTTTTAAAAACATACTTAAGGAAAAATATCACCTATGAAGAGTTCCTCTTTAAACTATAGTGGGCTGCTCCATTTTGTGCTGAGCAGTCCGGCAGCATTGCCTCCCTGGAGATCTTGAATTCTCACTTTTGCAGTCCTTTTGCTGTTTCCAGTATCCAGACATTTGGAATCACTGAGCAGTCTCTTGACTTTTTGAGCAACAGATATATCCAAGGCTTGACCTTTTTGTAACCAGAAGGTCATGCTAAATTATCCTTGTGCTCTTTACCTCTTACTGGAACATCGTATTGATCCTTCTGTATTTTCAGGTTAAAAGACTGATGCAACTCCAAATAGTTGGAGGCCACTTAAACAGTTTCACAAATGAATTTCTGAGCCTTTTGCAGCTGTGGTTTTTTATTTTAATTTTTCTCCTCTTTGTTTATACCAGCTATTAATATTTTTAACATTGTCTGACCTTCCATATTTCTTAGTTCTTGACTTACACTACTGTAGGATTGTTATTTTATGATCATTTCACCTTGTTACTTGGGTTAGCAAAGAAGAAGTCAATAACTGAATGGGTGAATCTGCTGAGTAATGTCAAAAGTTCACTGAGTTCATTTAATAAAGGAAGCATTAGTCATGAAAGGAACTGAGGACAGAGTGCCACAGAATCATGTGGCACAAAAAAAAGATGTAGCACTTAGTTTTACAAAATCATTTTCTGCACTTGAAAAGAAAGCCATTAATGATGGGATTTTAGGAAAATAGGAATGCTTTCATTATCCTAAATGTCACCTGTGAAAAAAAGATGTTATAGGTATCAAAGATGAAATGGGATAGAAATGAACTGTGATTTAATTAAAATAGCCAAAGAAGCAACAGAGCAAGAGCGTGAATCTTCTATGAGCGTCCCAATCCACCATTTATTTCCTCATTCTCAGTGATTTATGTGCACAATTATAGTTCTCCTTCCTTGCTATTCTTATAGGGGCTACACTTGTACTCTTATACTCTTATCTTCTATTATAGGGGTTGTACTCATATACACTGCAAAGGAGTTCAACATTTTCTATGTGATTCAATAGCATGCTAAAATTTCACATGTACCTAGTACTTAGCACTAGATAAATACAGAAGCAATCATACAATAAAGGTTAAAATCAACCCATATTTATTAAATATGAATTAGTTGCCATCAAAATGCAATACCTATAGAATACAGCATTTTTTCATTTAAACGTCATTACTGTGCTCTGAGCTGTTATTATATCAGTTTCCATTTTACAAATAAGTTCAAAGGTTTACTGCTTTATTAGGATACCACAGCTAGTGAACAGGGCACCTGAGTGCCAAAGTTAGCTTCTGCTGCTTTTGTAGTCTGTGATCCTTTGCGGTATAGTATCTATAACTCTGTCCAACAAGAAATAGAGAGTAGTTAAAACCAAATGCAGGATGCAGGAGTAATGAGATTTTTTTCACTCTGTGGGGTAGTATATTACATGTAGACTAAGCATCTGAAGCTCCGTGACATTTCGTTGAGAACTGCTTTCCTAGGTGGGAATTTTACTCAAAAGTGCTTTGATATTTGCTTTTACATTAAAGCAAACATAAAGGAAGCAGGGCAAAGTCTGCTTCAGCATGTGTTTTTAAAGAACTGTTAAACCTTAAGATATTGAATTGATACTGCCGTATCCAGGATGAATTCATTCAACCTCATTTGCTGGAATCATGTTTCTTCTGGATGAAAATATGGCCAGTGGAACAAATAAGACTTGGATTTCTGTTATGATACTTCAGTGAATCATTAGTTATATATGTGCTTTGAAAACTGATAAAATAATAGTATCAGTCTCTTTTCTACTAACCTGATGCTTCCTTGTGCTAAGACCACCAACTAGTTACACATGGGAACCTTTGAATAGAGCAGTATCATCATTTACTCCTCTTCCATTTTGGTCAAATTTGCCATTAAAGGGAAAACTATAGAGTCTATGTCACATTTGGACCATAGGTAAGATTCTCTAAGCCTGTTGGTCTTTACTTCTTTTCCCTAATCAAGGCATATGTTTGATGCTATATAATTTTTGTATTCGGTGCTCTGAGACACATTTCATATTTACCACCTTCTATTCTTTACGAATAAATGTCAATTTGTCATCATTGTTCTTCTTGGTTTGTCAGAGTTTGTCTGGCAACCAATATAGACACATGGTATGGCCTAAGAACAACAATCTTTGCCAGAAAACAAAAATACATTTGCTTTTATTAAAAAGTGACATATCTGGAAGATGCTTCTTTTCATAATTTTAGAAGACACTCTTTTCTCAGTTGCTTTGATAAAACTTGCCGCTGAAATAAACAGCATTTCAAGTTGTACTTTAATTTACTTGGGAAATAAAATTTCAGTATTGCTCATGTTTACATTCCTGATATTTATGGTATTATTAGGAAATATACAGTCATCTGCTTAAAGAGTCATAAAATGCCACTGTTTTAAGATTTGCTTATACACAATAGTATACATAATAATCATTTTTAAAATCTTTCGGCATGTTAATATTTTGTGCTCTTTTCATTCTTACACTGTAGTTCCAAAAAGAACTACTGGGGCATAATTTCAAAAAAATAGTTTGTAAAACATTGTCCTTAGTTGATATCATATCACAAGAATGAGTGACCCGCCTGCAGGAGCCAGGATTTTCTTCATAGAAGGCACCTATCTAGGCAGCTACAGGGCCAATCATTGACATTGCTACCTGCTTGTGAGACAATCCAACTTTTATGTCTTCAATCATAGATAAATCAATGTTGTTTTTCTTGAATACAGGGATTTTCTTGATAAGTAAGTTACAAAGTTTATTTGCAATCAAAGTGGCTCAGGACTAGCGGCAAATCACTTAAAGTCTAATGTTAGGCCTGTTATTTGACACGCAGGAGAAAAAAATTCATGATTTGAGTCCACAGACTGGTATTTCCACAGTTATGTTTTCCTAGATCCACTTATTTAATGTTTGTGGTATTATAATTCTTGAATATGTTTTCCCAGCTGGAAGGAACTACTGTCATCTGAGCATTATGTGTCTAATTTACCAATGTGAGCTCCATGCAGCATCTTGCGTAGGTTTATTGATGTTCCATTAATTTCAGTGCTAGATAAGTTAAGTCTTTGTAGATAATCTGGGTGATAAAAGAGCTGGAAATAATCTCACCAAAAGGAATTGTGGATATTTTTAAATGAAAACTACAAAATATTTTGGAGTGTCTGTCAGAAGAAACAGCATCTGTACAAGATAACAGAGTAGAAAGATAAGGTTGAGAAGAATAGCATGGTAAGATGGAAGGAGCAGAGAGAGGCCTCAGAAGTTACCTAGAACCAATGCAAAACGTTGGGTTTATGATTTCCAGTTTTGTAACAAGGGGCTGCACAGCCAAGTTCTTTGTCTCAGCTGCTCCTGTAAGATGAATGCATTACTGTTAAAATGACGGAAATGATGCAACCGTGATAAGATCCATTTGCACAATTCAGTGCCTCCCATCCCTAGTTAGTCTAAGAATTTTAGGACTTATTAGCGATTATAGTAATTTTAGGTTCTTTAATAGAATTTCTAAGTAAATATCCTAGAAAAATAAGTGAAAAACCGTATTAGACTTATTTCCGCCCTGTTTAAACCAAATTTTCTACCTACAGCCTTATCACACTGAACAGCATGGATCTTATCTGATCCCAGAAGTTAAGCATGGTTAGGCCTGGATAGTACTTGGATGGGAGAGCAACTAGGATTAGTGGGTATTTGGGTGTAAGACCACCTAAAATTACCAGGTCTGATAGGCTTCAAACTAACTACTAGCTAACTAACTAAAATAAATCAGATATTCTCAAAACTTGATTTGTTTAAGATGAGAACAAGACTTTCTGAATTATTGTATGTAAGGTGTGACAAAAGGCTGTTGAATAATATGACAGATTAATTGGATGAATTATGCTCTAAATTTCAACTTGCTGTTATTAACAGTTTAAGTACATTTGTCCTAATGTTATAATTTCTTTGATCCCGATGATCAGCTTGAACTCTCTTTTTCATCCATTACTCCTGGCCACTTATTAATTTGATACATCAAATGCCCTTAAATATAGTTTTAAATTTCCAAAGCCTTTGTCATAGATATGAATCATAAAAATTTGTAATTTCTTCAAGTGGGTGTGTTTTTCTATTTCAGTTTGGAAAGCAGCGCATAGACAACCTCTTCAGTGACCTACAGGATGGGAAACGACTCCTAGACCTCCTGGAAGGCCTGACAGGACAAAAACTGGTAGGAAATTTCCTTCCTTCCTTCCTTCCTGCCTTCCTTCCTTCCTTCCTTCCTTCCTTCCTTNCCTCCCTCCATCCCTTCCTTCTCTTTCTCTCTCACTCTCTTCCCTCACTCCTTCTTGCTCTCTCTTTTCTTTCTCACGTGTATGTATGTGGGAGTGAATGCATGTTTACATGTGGGCATCGAGGCATGTGTGTGCATGTGTGTTTGTGAAGGCAAAAGGTTGACTTCAGATATCTGGCTCAGTCTCTCTCTGAGGCAAAGTCTCTCACTTGAACCTAGACCTCATCAATTTAGGTGGTCTATTTCGTCAGCTTTCTTCTGTGGTCCCTGTCTCTGCCTCCTGATTCCTGGGATCACAGACAGGTTACCATGCCTATTTGGCAACTATGTGTGTGCTAGGGATTCATACTCTGGCCCTCAAAGTTGTACAGTGAAAAATCTCCCCAGTCCAGCAAATTTATTTTGAAATTTACAGTAACCTCAATGAAGTGTCAGACCTCAAAGAAGTAGTTTTATTTCAGTTATCTAATGAAATTCACCAGGGTATTAGTCAGATAAACGAGACAGTTCTATTGCTGAACTAAATCATATTGTAAATTTCTTTTTGGCATTGTCTATCTTATACTCAATAATGTAGTAAAAAATTTTAGCAGTATATTCTGTTAATAAGCAATATGTGCCTTTACTTTTTAAAAATCCTTCTTAAGGACTAATTGTATAAAATTTTATGCATAACAACTTTAAACTTATGTTTGTGCAGTTTTATATTTTCACATATTTTAAATGTACCTGTACTTTATAAATAAAATTATTTTTAGTACAGCATAATAAAATGTTAGTATTTAGTCTGATAGCCAAAAGCAAATGAGATGAAAATGTAATTTCCTTTTGAGAACTTTAACTTGTATAACTTTAGAACATTCCTATGAAGGACATAACATGGTTATACAATGTTATAACTCACTAAAGTCATGGAAGAGTCTGAGTTCAGTTCATGAGAGTCTCAAAATGGAGGAAAACTCTTTAATCATAATCTCTTGACTTAAAAATCTTATTTTTAGATTTCTATTATTCTTGCAAGTAGGGCTCAGGACTCCATCTTACCTACAGTCTTCCACTTTGCATGTCTAATGAGCCTTATTCAATTACTGCTTTAATCTTGTCTCTTTTCCCTTTACCGTAGCTCTCCAGCATGAGCATTTAAGCATGTGCATGCACATGAGCCCAACCCTATACACAAGCCAAGGTTTTGTATGTACTATCGAAACTCTAGCTGCCTATTAAAGTTAGATCTGGCCAAAATCCTATCTCTGAGTTGCATCCTGCAATTCTCCCACACCAAGCCAAGTTGGTCCCTGTTCGCGCAGTCATTGCCCAGAATTTTGCTTTGTTGTCTTGTTTACCTATTTTCCTTTGTGTGCGTCTTTGTGTTCTGACAGTCCTTGAAAAACATTGGCTTCTGCTTCCTATTGAAGGCTTTTAGAACAAACTTCTAAAATTAATTTCTCCCTCTTAAATTCCATAGAATTCATTTTTGCTTTTAATTACTTAAAATAGTATTTTGGTACATATATGTAAGCATGGATAAAACAGTGATTTTCAAATATTGTAGTTATGCTGAAAGACATACTTTGTGCTTTCAATTATTTAATTAACTTCAATAACTATATAGGATTAATATGTTACTCTATTAATTCAAAGTGATACATTTTTCTGGTTTACTAACCCATTTATTTTATTTTTGAGATTATAATATAATTACATTTTACCCTTTTCTTTTCTCCTTCTGATTCACTCATATTCCTCTCTACTCTCCTTCAAGTGCATCGCCTCTTATTTCATTAGATGTTTTCGCATGTATATACATAAATACATATATGATACTTAATATAATCTGTTTAGTCTGTATAATATTATTTATATTCATGTTACTTATATGCATATCTGATATATTTTATGAATTTTTAACTTGGGTTAATGACTTCCTAAAATAAAATATTCAAATTCTTTACATTTAAACTTTTGTCAAATAGCCAATTGAAGGTGCAGTGTAGGCTTAGTCTTAATTTCATTATATGCATATTTGATATTTAATTGTACATGCAGAACGTGTACATTTTTATAATGGTGATAGAGAAATTAGTGCCTGTGAGCATCCAACTATTCTTGGTAATTATGGGGTCAGTTCTGTTCATAAACAAAAAATAAATAAATCTCACTGTCTTTGAGTTGGGTAAGGTTATTCTGTCATAATCTGTTCTCATTCTCTGCACATTTATGATGATATTTTGCTGCTTTGTAAAAACATGTTTCTGTACCTTTGTTTTCTTGATGTTTGTGGTGGTAGGTAGAAAAACACTAAAATATATGCTGTTATCACTTGGACATTCATGGGGTAAAACTTTCTAAGATATGAAAAGTGGAGATTTCTGTTAATGAGGCTATGCTTGGAGATGGAGAAAGTGAGGGAACAAGACATTTATGTCTTTTACAAAGGATACTAGTCAAGTCGTCTTGGCAAATAGAATACTTAGGATAAATGTTGGAAACTTATCTTATCAGTTTAAAGAATAAGGTTCTCTAGGGTATGGAAGTCTTGAGAAGGTTGGGAAGACTCTTGGAAAGCACACCATAAAATTAAAAGTACAAAAGTACATTATTTATTCTATACATACACGAAATAGAGAAAAGTTAAGATAAGCAATAAGAAAATTTTGACTGTTAATGCTTTGCTCCACTGATAATTTCTGTAAATACACATTAATTCTTTTAAGTTTAGAATAATTACATATACAATTTGTATGGAACCATTGGCATTACAAGTTGCTTATAAAATAATGTGAAGTACCTTACATGTACTACCAACTCCATACAGCAAACATCTGAAAATATTATATCAAAATTCCACATCTAATGCCTTTACACACATTCCTATTTAAAGTTGTAGAACAGCTATTTTAATTAACTCTGTTTAAACAGGTGAGACAACCGGAGTATGGTGAGAAGTTTCTCATGCTCACATAGTCCAAAAATGAAAGAGCAGAAAGTTGAAACTAGGCTTTGGAGGTCATGACTTTTACTAAACAATAGCCTCCCTAAGCTTATAATGAGAGCTATATAAATCACTGGTTTCTGAAGCTGACTTGTTCTGACATTGTTTTTGAAGATATCAAGGAAAAGTTGTTAGTAGGAAATGAGTTTCTGATATATTCCTGGAGATAGATAATGAAAACTTGCATTAAGGGAAATTCATCAAAAATAATAACTGATAATAAATACAAGCATCATAACAATCAAATTTCTAAAACTTATCAGTTAGAAAAAATAAGGTGTTGTGTATTTTGATTAATTATGCAGATGCCATTTTAAAATTAAAGGATGGGATATAACTTTTGGGATAAACTAAATATAAACTAAGAAGCCTGGTTATTGAAATTTTGAATTCTAGTGACTAGAACAACTAGGTAGTAGTCAAAGAAATACTCTTCTTATTATGCATTACATATTTTGGTGATAATTTATTACTGGGGAATTTTATGCATTGTATTTTGAAAATGTGCATCCTCTCACCCCAATTCAGGCCATTAGCACCTCATCCATCCTCCTACACCTTTCCAACTAACATTGAAAATCATTCTTTTTATTACATTTTTTGGGGGATGGGGTTTGAGACAGGGAAAGAGACATCGAAACTTCGGACGGGACCTTGATCGAGAACATCTGGTCGCTGGCCTCAAACTCACAGGGATCGAGCTGTCTCTGCCTCCCAAGTGCTGGGATTAAAGGCATGCGCCATCACTGCCTGTTTTTGATTTTAGTATTTTCAAAAAAAAAACATTTCTTATTTCCCCATTGAGCCCCGTTTCTGTTGCAAAGCTCATATTGGTAGTGGGACCTGCCCTAGTGTGTAGCCAGTCTACCAAGAATCACATCATTAATGGAAACTGACTCTTCTTCTCCCTGTTTCTATCAAATAGCAATAACTCTGCAGATAGTTTTGGGATTTTATGCCCACCAGCTTTCTACTCTATGTTGAGATCTTGTCTTGAACAGATCTTGTTGTCCCAATCACAGATGTTTGTTTCAATGTGCATCCAACATGCTGTGTCGGGAGAACTTTTTTTTGTCATCAAAAACCTCTGGCTCTTATGACTAAGAATATCCCTAGGACTTGAAGTAAGGGCTGTAATAAGTATGTCCCATTTAGTGCTGAACATTTCAGAGACTCTCATTTTCTGAATGATGACTGAACATTTTGTGTGGAAGAGCTCTGTGTTATTGATCATATAACATTTTATATTTTCAAAATAATTTGTATTTGACAATCCTGTACATTATTATGATTTATTTGACAATTTCAAACAATGTATTTTTGATCAGACTCACCTCCATTTTCATCTCCTATGTCCCTCCCTCTATTATTCAACATGTTATTCATTTCTATTACCCCCCTTTCTTTTATGACCAGCTGAGTTATATAAGGGTTGCTTGCATGAGCTTGTATTGGTGGGCTAGTTAGTGAGTGGAGTGTGGGCAGTCCAAGAAACTCACATCTCCTTCAAAGTTTTCTAAAGCTTACTTTTCTATCTCACTGCTTACTTTCCTTATAGATTTTGTTAATGTTTTCCATCATTGATGGTATTATAACAATATACACTGAGCTTAAAAAACAAAAGTGAAGGCACAATCATTCCAAATTGTACTGTAAAGGAAAAAAGTGTGCTTTCTTTCCCAGGAGGTGGACTCTTTATGCTAAAGATGTGCTATGCCAAGGAAAAATCCCAATGCCTGAAGACTTTTTTTTTTAAAATAAATGCTTGACAGTGTGTGTTCATTTAAATGTAAAATATTCAAACTTAAAAGGGAAATTTATATTGGATTTATATTGGTCTTTTCAGGTAGTTTTTTTTGTCTCTTTGTTCCCTAGTAAACACCATTTCTCTCTGCTTTTTTTTCAGCCAAAAGAAAAAGGATCTACAAGAGTTCATGCTCTGAACAATGTCAACAAGGCACTGCAGGTCTTACAGAAAAACAATGTAAGTGGTGACCTGAACAGGGTCTGAACACCATGAAACAGCATGCTTAATGTTTGAAAAAGGGCTTTGGCCCAAATGTAGAGAAGACTTCTTAAGCTCTCTTGTAAATCGTAGAAGCTCTTATTCAGAGCCCATGTGCTAGTTCCTTTGTATGTGCTTGCAACTAATGCAATTCTGGAAGCCAATGTACACAATCATAGAGGACAGAGAAAGGTGAATCCTGTACCTGCTATGACTTTCATGTTGTTTCTATATGTTACTTGATGTAGCTATTTTAGTAGACAGACTGAGTCCTTCATATAGCAGTATTCTGTAAAACAAAGAGACATGGATTCCTGAATAGTATGCCATGTTTTCAGTTCTAATGCGTTCTTAGTGTGAATTAAGCTAATACTTGTGTCACTAAACACACATCAAAAATAAAAATTTAACAAAGAAACAACTACTATGAAGGGGAAGAATTGTTTGGTTTAGTATACTTGGATGAAAATATAGATGATGTACTAGAAAAAAGTAAACAATCATAACTAAATGAGTGATCAGGAGAGAGGAGATCTAGTCTCCTCTGAGAAGGACTGAACTTACATTTTCATCATGGCCTTGCAGGGAGATAGTTTTCCTTTCATATTAACTTCTACAAACTTTCTAATAGACCAATATGTCTATAAGGCACTTTTGGTATATTTCTGACTATATCCAACACTCTTTAAAATGTAATTTCAAAAGCATTTACCATATATTCTTAAAATAACTGCAATACATAACAGATTTTTAATAATGCACATTCTGGATATATTTCTCAACTCGTCTAGTCACAGAAGGCTAACATAAAGTATGTAAAATTGGAAACTGTAAAGTAACAGGTTTAATTTATAAATGTAGGGTCAGTGTCATGTTTAACAAATGAAAGTTATTTTATAGAAACTTTACAAACATGATTTCTTTCCAGCTTTAAATTTTCAGTTTGTCTGATATTAGAATAAAATGGCCTAATGAAAACAACAGAAGTATTGAGAGTCACTAATTAAAGAAATAACAAATGTTAGCAAGGATATGTACAGAAGGTAATCTTTATGTGGTAGATGTTGCCACACATACATATATAAAGCATACATATATGCATCATGTATACATACTTGTGAGTATATGCATATGCACATATATATGTTATGTAATATATATGAGACTAATAGTATACAAGTGCCTAATGGGAATGATAATAGGAGGTCTGGAAAGACTTCTTGGTTAAGGTATCATGTAAGCTGAGACCTAAACGAAGTGAGCTCTTGGACTAACTATAAGAAGGTGGTCCAGGCAAAGTAATGAAAAAAGACCTTTGAAATGAGGACTTAATAGTTGAAGAGTATGTGTGCAAAAATCAAGTAGAGATGAAGGGTTTAAGGACACAGTGAGGTAGAGAAATGAAGGAAGAAACACAGGTCTAAATAACATGATAAAGATTACACTTAATTTTTTTCTAGAATATTAGGTAAAAAGAGAAATTCTTTCAAAAGTAAATACTGGAATGAATATAGATAAAATCTATTGAAAGAGTATCTAGAAAACTGCTGTTTTTGCTGAAGAGAATTAAAACAAATAACAAGGTCACAGTATCATAGAAATCTTCTAAGTCTAAAAATAAATCTTAATCATAATAGATTTTATTTAGAGTAATAAAATAATCATTTTAATAGTAACATATTTAATGTTAAAATGAAGTATAAGAATAATGTAAATACTTTGTAGATTTATAATAGTTATTTTATTTCTCCTCATGCTCCAAAGCATAGTAGACATATATACAAAATAGCATTCACTTTGTATAAATTCTTCTTATAAAGTTGGGTATACAAAACACAACAGCTTAATAATTTTGTTTAATTATTCCAAGCTCAAATCTGTCCTGTCCTCCAGGCATTAAGAAAGTTCTATTTTTTCATTATCTGTAGTGTTATTCTTTAATGCTCTAGAATGTCCAGAGCCCAATAGATATATCTGGTGCTATTTATAATTAGAAAAAACATTAAGAAAGCCTTTAATCTATAGTCTGTTGTGAGAACCACCAGCATAATGATCATAAAAGTCTAAGTTATTTTGTGAAGCCAAATGCAGTAATTACTGGCCTGAATCAGAAGACACATTCTGTACTGACTGGGTACTTTTGTGTGTGTCAACTTGAAACAAGCTAGAATCACAGAGAGGAAGGAGCCTCAGCTGAGGAAATGCCACCTTCTGTAAAATCCAGCTGTAAGGCATTTTCTCATCTAAAGATCAATGGTTGGGGGAGCACCCAGCACACTGTGGGTGGGGCTATTTCTGAGATGGTGGTTCTGGGTCATATAAGAAGGCAGGCTGAACAAGCCATAGGAAGCAAGCCAGTAAGCAGCATGTCCTCTGCATCAGCTCCTGCCTTCCAGGCTCCTGCTCTGTTTGAGTTCCTGTCCTGACTTCCTTCAGTGATGAACAGCAATGCTGAAGTGTAAGCCTAGTAAACTCTTCCCTCCCCAACTTGTTTTTGGCTATGGTGTTTCATTACAACAATAGAAACTCTAACTAGGACACATCCAAAACCAAAGATAAAGAGACTGTAACTGAGGATTATTTCCATAAATGGGCATCATTGAAGGACTTAATCATGGACAGTGATGCATTAAGTGGCTAGTTGAATAAAAACACTTATCTCTGAACTATAAAAGAAAATTGCTAACTTGATGAAAGATATAGCTTTAGTAGAGTACCATGAGATAGATATGCAACACAATATATATTCTCAAACAATGTCCTGGTGATTTGAATCTTCTCTAACCAACTCATTAATATCCTTTCAGTGTTGTTTATTGGATCAATGCAATCACATGAATATATGTTGTGTTTGTGGGGAGGAGGATACATAAAATCACAGGCACTGGACTCATCTCATAGAAAGAAAATAATGGGTTAGGCGGGGTTGGGTGTAAATAGGGCAGCATACAGTGTATGAAACATACTAGTTTTTCTTACTCTGTTGTTCTGAGTGAGTCTTGAAACCTGTATACTGAAAATCCTTATGCAGTCCATTGGTCCATTGTCTTACATTGCTGAGCAAATAAGGAAGTCATTCACTTTTGAGACCATGCTACTTCCATGTGCTGACAGGAAGCAGAGATGGTTTATGATTACAATATCAACCAGGTAACAACATACACATCCCCCCGGGGCAGAAAAAGTTTAGACAGTCATGGTCATTTCTAATGCTTCAAGCTAAACCAGTTCTTGTTTCCTCTTTTTCTATAACTTTTCTTTTTTAAAAAAATATTACTTACTGACCATTTCATAGGTGAATAATATATTTACATCATTCCTCCCTTCTTTTCCATCCTTCAATTCCTCCTGGGTCCCCCCACTCCCTCTCAAATCCATGTCCTCCTATTTGTTTAAATATTATTATTACAAATGCACAGATACATACAAATACAGAGAGAGAGAGAGAGAGAGGAGAGAGAGAGAATACGGGGGATTGGATAACTTACCAGGTAGTTTGTCCCCAAAGAAAACTATTTTTTTCCTTTCTCAGTAGCTGTATTAGTTAAAGTTCCTATTGTTGTGAAGAGACATCATGACCATGACAACTCTTATAAGGGAAAACATTTAATTGAGATGCAGGTTACAGTTTCAGAGGTTTAGTCCATTACCATCATAGAAGGGAGCATCATGCCTGGGAGTATAGTGGAATGCAGGCAGACCAGATGTGGTGTTGGGGATTTCTGCATCATGATCCAAAAGGCAACAAGAAGTGAACTGTCCCCTTGGGTGTGGCTTGACCATGTAAGAGACCTCAAAGCCTGCCTTCTGAATGACACAATTCCCCCACCAAGGCTACATGCTCTCCACAAAAGCATACCTTTTAATAGTGCCCCACTCTTTGGGAGAAATTTTCTTTCAAAACAACACAGCAGCCATTATATTCCCTGTAGCTTTTTATCCTGCATTTTTTTGGCATGTCAACTGATGGTGTCATTTTCAGGTCTTATTTACAAAGCATAACCTGGCCTTACCACGGATACTAGTACTGAAGGAGGTGTGGCCAGAGTGAAAGAGATCTGAAGATGAGAATAGAGAGACACAGGTGATTTGAAGGACAAAACAGGAAGAAAGGGAAAACTTTAAGTGGTATTGAGGAGGAGCAGCAACTCATTCTTTTATCCCCACTTGAATTCTGCTCATATCTTGTCTTCATATAACATGCACACCACCTTTATGGTCTGATTTTATTTCTATGTGGCAGTGGTTTTAGCATGACATTATCTCTGCTATCACTAGTTTAGTTTAGAAAAACCATGTATTGAGAAATCACTTTTAAGTCCAGTGATACCGTCATTAAAATATTTGCTGAGAGCAAAGCTAATTTGTTTCTTTTTCTCTTTTTCTTTCTTTTTTATTGATTTTTATCGAGCTCTACATTTTTCTTTGCACCCCTGCCTGCCTATTTTTTGTAATAAAGTTTGTAATGGTACTGAAAAACAAAGAAAGAATAATACAAACTCCAAATCCCACGGAATAGGGTGACACTATGAAATGATTTTGGTTTTTATTTCATCTGTTCTAGATTTTACGAAATTATCTAGAGCCTATATTTGTTTGTGGCCTTTTTTAAGGGGTAGAGAACAAATTTCCAATGAAAGGGAACATTTTTCTTGTATCAATCCTATCACTTCAAAACTATTTTTTTGTGAGCACTCTGTTTTAGGAGAATTTAGAAGGCAGTTCTATAGTATTTTCAGACTTTTCTCTCAAATAAGATTATTTAATGCGTAGTTTAAATTTTCTGTGGTTGCAAGATGCCTAAATGGGTAAAAGGCTTGTGACACAAAAATGAGCACCTGAGTTTGGATTGTCAATGTGAACATAAATGCCAGCCATTTAGGTAGAAGCCTGTAATGCTGGCACTGTGAAGACAACCACAACTGTTGTGGTATAGCTATGCCATGTCCTGTAGACTGTGCTCCTCCCTAACATTTGAATCTTACACTCTTTCAACACCTTGTTCAACGTATTCCATGAGCCTTGGACAGGTTGATATTTAGGACTAAAATCAAAATCAATTATTCTTAGCACTTTTGTCATTTGTGAATCTCTTGCATTAACTGCCACAAACTGCAAACAAGGGAAGCTTCTCTGAGAAATACTGAGAGGAGAACTGTTCTTTCAGCACAAACTTAAATATTTACGAGGCAGTTTGATAACGTGACCATTTGGCAAAACAAAAGTTGGTTTTATGGCCTGCCTGCCCAGGGCATGTGACTAGGTCCAATAATACCAAGGATGACTTCCCTTCTTCAAAGTGAGTGTCTGATAAAAAACACTCCTGCCACCTTTCAACCAGTGGCTATAGCTAGTCTGGAAACTGGATTTATAGCATGGAGAGTGCACAGCTGCAAGGATCATTGGTAGCTTTTCTCCCCCAGCTGCCTGCCTAGCACTGTGGAATGAGCCAGCAGGGAGGAAGTTTCCATCTCAGCTCCAGCATGATATCTGTATGTTCAATGATAAAAGTGTGCTGTGTCTTTAGAAACAGGCTCTTATCATTAAACTCTGCTGGGCATCCAATATAACTGGCTGTATCTTGCAGTTGTGGGGGGAGGCTAATCAGAATTGCTTCACAAACAGTGCACAGAGAAACATCCTACACCTGACACTGATGTTTTAACTTAATAATCCTTAGCTTCTGGAATCTGCATCTTTCCATCCGTATAAAATCCCTCCTTTCATACTTTTTAAAATTAATTTTAGTCATGTTATAAAGTAATACGTTTTGATGTGACTTCTTTATAAACCATAATTTGAACATTTTCTTCAGGCCACCAACCAACTGTGCTCTGTCATCTCCCAGGCATTTCCTTTTATTTCTTTCTCAAGCATAAATTCCTGCTCCTACTCACTCTCCCCGCCTGCAAGTTCCACCTATACCTCCTCCCAAGCAGTTGGCTGTTTAGCATTTTATTAGACCAATCAGGGGCCTTAGGCAGGCAAGCTAAAACAACAACAAATCTTTCTATAATTAAACAAATAATCCAAGTCATAAACAAATGCAACATATCTTTACATAGTCAAAAATATTCTGCAACATTTCCACTGTTTGTCTAAATAAAAAGATAGATTTTAGCTTTAAGACTATATACAATTAGAACAATTATTATGTAAGATTTACATTTACAATATCCAGTCCCTTTGCATTTGGCAATTTCAGAGAAAATGCTCTATTATCTACCCTACCTTGGTGAGTCCAAAGTTCCATGCCTAATTTATTTTCTTTCCTGATTTGTATTACCAACATCAAATTATCTTTTTAGACCTAAAACCATTTTCTTTGAGAAACAACTTAAGCTTTTATGTCTCAAACATATAAAACTTACATCTCTCGTGTAAAATAAAGAACAAATCTTTATATAATTAAACAAATGCAACACATCTTTTTTCTTTTCGAAAGAAAGAAAGAAAGAAAGAAAGAAAGAAAGAAAGAATTTTTAATAAAGAAGACTGCTTTTTTATTATACATACCAATCCGAGTTCCCACTCCCTCCTCTCCTCCTATTTTCTCCACTTACCCCCCACCCTACCCTGAAAATGCAACACACCTTTGTTGCGTGGAGGTAGCTTGTTGGTTCCCAGCTGCTCAGCAACTCAGACCTGAAATAATCACACAGAAACTGTATTCATTAAATCACTGCTTGGCCCATTAGCTCTAGCTTCTTACTGGCTAGCTCTAATATCTTAATTTAGCCCAATTCTAGTAATCTGAGTATTGCCACATGGTTGTGGCTTACTGGGTGAATTTCTGTCCTACATCCGGCATCTGTCTCTGGTGGGGGCTACATGCCTTCTCTCTAACTTCTCCTCCTTTCTCCCACCCAGTTTAGATTTTTTCTGCCTAGCTGTGTTCTACCCTATCAGGCCAAGCCAGTTTTTTTATTCATTAATGGTAATCACAGTATACAGAGGGGAGTCCCACATCACATCTTTACATCGTTAAACAAATATTCCACAACACTCTGCTTTTTTCTAAAGTCTCCCCATCCATGAGGCATTCTTATCTTCCAGATCTCTAAATATTTAATGTTAGCTATGACAGTTGAGGATCTTATAACAATCCCTTAAATACTTCACCTTAATTAGCTATCAAAGCTGGCAAATTCGTATCAGTTAACTTCAGATCTACTAGCACAAAGAAAATGAGTTCAGTGCTTTACATTATGAAACCACAAATTCAAATT
>LOEQ01004316.1:114637-129319 GCA_001685075.1 Bramus lutescens | reverse complement strand
TGTTCTCCCTCCTTCTGCTCCTCATTTGGACCTTGGGAGCTCAGTTCAGTGCCCTCATGTTGGTCTCTGTCTCTATCTCCATCCATTGCCAGCTGAAGGATCCCTCCGATGGATCCTCTGGTACCTTAACTCATTATTCTTATCTATGATAGCCACATGGTTCGGTACCTTTTTTGGCATGGTAGGTCACATCTTGCTTCTTCTGTGATCTGGGCAGGTCTATAGAGGAATTGGCTTCCTTCTTCCCAGCATTTTCCTGTTCTCATTGTCCCACCTTTACTTGCTGTCTGGTTGTCCCACCTATACTTCCTGCCTGGCCAATCAATGTTTATTTAAAACATGATTGACAGAATACAGACAATTTTCCCGTATCAGGGATCGGGGGTGTTGTTATGGGGAGAAGGATTTTTACACCCAGAAATACTAGAAGAAATGCCCTTACTTACTGTTTTCCTTATCTAAGACATACTTATACAGTGCATCTACTTTCCAATTGTGTACTTAAAGTACCTTAGCTTTGTGAGTGCAAGTATACAGACTCTTGCATTCTCTTCCTACTTACATCACCTCTCCTAGCATGCTGACCTATTTTCTTAAAACCACTTAACAATCCTTAAAAATCCCCCTGCTCAATATTCCTCATTCCTCCTTGAATACCAAGAGATTCTCTCACCAAGATCATATATGTGTTTTTAGACTAAATAATGAAGTTTCAATATTTCAGAAAAAAGATAAAAGCAGAATCTGGTCAATGTAATATATGTTATAGATTTATTCAATTGTGAATAGCATTAAAGCAAATGAATATATGTAAATACTTTCTTCCAATACCATGTATTATGTTTTTAATACTGCTATAAAGAACATTGAACTTGAGAAACTTGTGAATGCCAAACTTACTTCTCCATCATTACCTTTCTAGTCTCTACTTCATATACAATTATTAGCCTGAAAATAACTGAATATATACATATATCTTCTGAAATAAGTGGCTTTGAAAAAAATTTTGATGTCATCTGGCCATGGTGGTGCTCACCTATAATCCCTGTTGTCAGAAGGCTGACAATGGAGAGTTATGAGACCAAGGCCAGGTAGAGTTACATAATAAAAACTTGACTTCATAATAAAATTAAAGGATATACACTATGTGCTGATATGATATTAAATCAGGTACCTACCTCTGCTGGCTAAGCTAAGGAAGATTCTTAATTCTAAGTGTTATTCACATTGGTATATTTATTTTTAATATTACTTCAACATCCAGTTACCAGAGAGTGCCATGTTTTCTGCTGCTGGAAGTCCTTTCTCCAAAGCCCTACCAAACTGTGCAAATTAGTTCTTGCCCTATTCCTCTTCAGGATGACCCATCTCTTCATTGCCTGATTCTCAAGAGAAATGCATTTGGGGAAGTGGTTTAAGTGGGCAAATCTGTGCTGGACACATGTTTATTAAGTCATGTTCTGGAGACTGAGGACAGTGGTGGCAGGAGTTGAAAGAGAAAGAGCTATAGCCTCCTCATGGTGACAGAGAATGTAAGTGGTTTTATTCAACACCATGGTGAATCTGGCTAACAGTGACCTAACTGAATTTCAGACGGCTGATAGTTTATCCTGTTCCTTTTCATCAGCAATGGGAGATGTGTGACAGCAGGAAAGCTGTGACCGTTGGTGACAGAGCTCTGAAATTCAGGTAGTTGCCCAGGAGACTAACAGCAGGAGCTGTGTGATAACAGCTGAGTAACAAACTGTTCCTCAAAGGGGAATCTTTGCTGGTACAGATTTCTGGACATTATATGTTGTTTACCTAGTTAGGTAACACTGTCACTTTTGCCATTGCCTATTTTCACTGTTAAAGATGGAATTCAGAATCTTTCACAGGCTAAAATTGTGCCCAAGCCATAATCTACGCATCTACCCTTCCTTTCTTAGTCATGATTACATTTCAATTAACAAATATTTACATATTTGTTTCAGTTGATACTTTCATAAGCACTGTGAGCCTTGAAGAAAAGATTATTTTCTGATTCCAAGTTCATCTTTCTAGCCATCTTAATGATTTCCTGACAACAATTTTTATGTAGGAAAGGGAGAAACAATGATTATACATACATATTACTCTTTCTTTTTCTCTCAGTAATATTGTGCTCTAGTAGAAGCAATGCCAGTGAGGATGAACCTGATAAGCTGAATTACACACACATTGATGCTAAAAGCATTTTGGATTGAATATTGTTTTGTCCTTAAACATTATGCACATAGAGGACAATCTGGTCAAGCATTTTGCAAATGAATTCCACTCATCATTAGAGGCTTGCCTGATCAGAGAAAATCCATCATCACCAATATGCCATTATTGACTTATTTCAACCCTGCTTCAACAAAGTACAAAAAGCATACTTCTACAAATGGTTGTACCTGGGGGTCATGAATGTCATAATATTAGAATATTCTGTGAAAGAATATATATTGTATATGATTATTTGACCTACTTATCTATAAAGTAACTAGGTAAATAGGTAGTTAGTCAGAAATGAATGACAAAATTGGAGAATCCAGCCCTAAGAGATAGAGAGAATTATCAGCAGATTGTACCACACATATACACAGATTTCATACCTTCGAATTATCACCATGTTTCAAATATCACTAACTTTATAAGTGTTTTAAAATCAGATTTTATATTATATCCCATAATTTACATTCAACAGTTCATAAAAAGACAACTAATATGAGTTGTTAAAATATGTATTTACTGCAAAGGCAAATATGTGTTAATCTCTTCATAGATAAAAAATCCAAACCAAAATATATTTATATTTCACATTGATGCTTAATGATTGCACATGTATTGTCACATCATATTTTTGTGCACATAGACCTTAGGTTTACACAAAGGAAAACCATGTAGGTAAGCATTAATCATATTTACTTACCTACTCTTGCAAATATCTCATAATGGATCCATTTTAGCTTTTAAAAGAAAAAGAATAGTCATTTAAATGATTCTGCAGATTAAAATATCTGAAATGAAGTATCACTTCATTCTTAAAATTTATAAAAACGTTTAGAATGTGCATTTTTATCAGACTACTTAGGGGAATGAAAGTTTGAAATTCAATAAATTTCTAAATAATATTTGTACCTATTCAAAGACTAGGAAACAATTGTGCTGAAAGCAATTGATGAAAGTAAAATAAAGCATGCTTCTATAGCTGTTAGGCATGCATAATCCTCTTTTACATATTGTTAACTTGTCGACTTTTAAAAATTTAAACAGGTAAACATTTTCAGTCCAGTCAGTGTCTGTGAGTTATTATTGCTGTTGTGAAACACCATAGCTAAAGCTACATGGGGCAGAAGCAGTTTATTTGGCTTGTACTTTCACGTCACTGTTTATTATTGAAGGAAGTCAGGACAGCAACTCAAACATGGAAAGGAACTAGAGGCAGGAGCTTATGATAAGGGCATAGAAGCATGCGACTCAGTGGCTTGTTGTTTACTATTTGAACAGTCTGCTTTCTTACAGAACCCAGGACCACAAGACCAGGGATAGTCCCACCTACAACAAGATGGGCCCACCCAAATAAATCATTATTTTTTTTAAAGAAAAATGTCTTAGAGGCTTGCCAGTAACCTGATCATAGGAAGGTAATTTCTGAATTGAGGTTCTCTCTTCTCAGATGACTTTAGTTTGTGCCAAGTTGATATAAAACTAGTTGGTGCAGTTAGCATAATAGGCATTGTCTTCTAAGTTACAAAATGAATCTAGGGTATTTTAGTTCACTGTGTTTTGCAATGTTGTGAAAACAATCTTCTTTCTGGTGATAAATAATCTGGTGATTAAAAGGTTAGGTAACTTGCTGAATATCATATAGTAAGCTAGTAGAAAGGAAAAAGTAATGTGTATTATAAAACAAAAAATTATTTTTAAATTATAGAATGACTTCACATTTAGTTTCCCTTTGCTCCCTCCAGCCCCTACTGTGTTTCCTCATCTCCAAAATTGTTACCCTCTTTTTATTCAATTATTGCATATGTGTGTATAAATACATATAATTACATACTTTTGAAGGCATTTTTGTTATTATAAGCATTTTCTTACTAAAACTGCTTTTTCTATTTGTAAACATTAGTGATTTATCTTACTATTGACTAAAAATAACTCTAATATTTTATACCATGTCTTTTTAAGTCTATTGAAAGTTATAAAAAGAGCAAGTCTCAAAACAGTATTTTAGTATGCTAGACTCTAGAGATGATATTGAACATATTTCTCAGACAACAATCACACCGAATTGATTCCTAACCAATTTCAATTAGAGCCAATGCTGATTCAATGAAGTGTATTGCTTATAATCTCTCTCTCTCTCTCTCTCTCTTTCTCTCTCTCTCTCACACACACACAAACACACACACACACACNTATATATATATATATATATATCCATAATATTCCCACCATTATCCCTGAAAATCATAGGCATTCTTTTTTATTGATTTTATTGAGCTCTACATTTTTCTCTGCTTCCTTCCCTCTCCCCTCCCCTTCAAGCCTCTCCCATAGTCCCCATCCTCCCAATTTACTCAGGTGGTCTTGTCTGCTTATACTTCCCATGTATATTAGATCCATGTACATCTCTCTTAGGTTCTCGTTGTCTAGGTTCTCTGGGATTGTGATTTGTGGGCTGGTTTTCTTTGCTTTATGTTTAAAAACCACRTATGAGTGAGTACATATGATAATTGTCTTTCTGGATCTGGGTTACCTCACTCAATATGATGTTTCCTAGATCCATCCATTTTTCTGCAAATTTCAAGATGTCATTTTTTTTCTCCTGGGTAGTACTACATTGTGTAAATTACCACATTTTCCTTATCCATTATTCAGCTGAGGGGTATTTAGGTTGTTGCTAGGTTATAGTTATGACAAACAATTCTGCTATTAACGTAGTTGAGCACATGTCCTTGTGATTTAGTTGAGCATCCTTTGGAAATCCAATAATAATAATGGAGCACAGACCTAAACAGAGAACTTTTAACAGAGGAATCTAAAGTGTCTGAAAGACACTTAAGGAAATGTTCAACATCCTTAACCATCAGAGAAATGCAAATCAAAACAACTCTGAGTTTCCATCTTAGACCTGTAAAAATGGCCAAGATCGCAAACACTCACGACAACTTATGCTGGAGAGGTTGTGGGGAAATGGGAACACTCCTGCATTGCTGGTGGTAGTGCAAACTGGTACAGCCCCTTTGGATGTCAGCGTGACAATTTCTCAAAAAATTAGGAAACAACCTTCCTCAAGAATCAGAGGCATTATTATTTTAAATGTGAGGAGTACTTGTTTGGGGAATGCGCTTTTTTATTGAAAATTTCTTTAACAAACAGGTCAAAAATGTGATGAAAACTATCATGGCTGGATTGCAGCAAACCAACACTGAAAAGATTCTTCTGAGCTGGGTCCGACAATCAACGCGCAATTATCCACAGGTTAACGTCATCAACTTCACCTCCAGCTGGTCTGATGGCCTAGCTTTGAATGCTCTCATCCATAGTCACAGGTAAGTTTTAAATTTAAATTGTTTTTAAGTATTGATTTAGACACTAATGATGTATTTTATTGCAGTATGACCTGTCTACTAGGCCAAATGGTGTTAACAATATCGATCCAAGTATTTATTGAAACAGACTAATCATATCGATATATATTTACCTGCTTCTTTGAGATACGTCATCTCTAGGTAAGGGCTGACCTACCTAAAACTTGTGATATTCCTGTCTCAGTTCTCAGAGTAATGGGATTACATGCTTTAAACGCCATGGCTAGGAGTTTTCTAATTTTTAAGTTACATATGGCTGTGATTGAAGGAGGAACAAAATTGAACACATTTTATACTGAGACTCCCAAACAACCAGATTATTTTATGACTTTGCTAATGGGGGGCTGATAGGTTTCAACAGAAGCAGAAATAAGTTTGAGCCGAGACTACAGAACTAAAAATTGTTTCAAATTTCATGCAAGTGGTTTTAGTGAGATCACCATTCTCAGATAAATAATGCACAGGTAAATATCTGTCATATGAAACATGAGCTTCCATAGCAAACATCATGATATAATGGAAGTTTTCTTTCTGATGAGGATTAAAAGAAACACTAATCATTTTAGTAACCATAGCAAAAAGGGGAGGGGATCTAGTGAGTTCTATAACTCAGTGTTCAGAACATCAAAAGAAAGGTTTTTTTCTATATATAGCAGCAAAGCAATTTCTTTGAATTAAGGAACAGTTCTGTTGCCATTCATATAAATAACAGTGTAACATAGTAAACTCAGCAGCTTTACTATAGTCCATACAGTGTTCTAGTTTCACAATGACAAAATAATTGTTTACTTTTCTTAGAAAATAAAGTTTAATAAAATAATTTATAATATTTCAAATAAAGTTATAATCATGTGGGAAAGGTGTACACATATATCCATGATTATATATAAAATATATTATATTAAAATACAATTATATGTACAAGTTATACAGCACCATTCTACATATGATTATATCATGTAATATTTCCTCCAATAAATATCTACCTTGGTCTTGTTATTAACTGTTCTTTTAAATGACTGCCAAATTAATTCTTTATTTTTTAATAAAATCCATTGGACTTCAACTTCCCAGAATACCCATGCAGGTTATCTTTTGTCACTTGTATTTATATATTTTTGTTCCCTTTTCTTTTTTCACTAAGTCTCCCAGTTTTCTATACCACTCTTATTTCCAAAGCAGGCCAGAATATAAATTTTCCTTGTGGTAAGGCTGAACTCAAGGGCAAACTCAAAGTAAGCAACTTTGTCAGGTGTCATGCTGCAGCTGGGCTTAATTAGTCCCATCCAGACTGGGTTTCCAGGTGAGTGATTCAGCAAAACTGACTGAAAAAAGGAGTCTGATTGGCCCTGATCCACGCATTTAACAAGGTTTACAGGCTGATTTTCGTATGTACAACAAGAGAAAACTTTCCACAGCTTCAGTACAGTCAGGTAAGAATAGATAGAGCTATTGATTCTGCATCATAAGTTCATGCTCATTAATTCAGCCACATGCTTCACATTAAGGGCCTGAAGAAATAGTGATCTTGCTCTTCATGTACATATTAACAGATAAACAAAAATATTGAGGATTGACTTATGTGCTCCTTGGTGGCTATTTACTATTTTCATTTCAAGTGAGAGACTTCACTTTTGGAAGCATGTTCACACACCATATTTGTTAATTTTCTTTTTATATTTTTTGAACATATCTCTAAGTAATACAGGAAACATCCAACTTGTCCTATCCCTGACCCGCTTGTTCTCTGCCACAGCGTCTCTGCATTTATGTATTTTGAACGAACCATCAATAACTATCTTTTTATACATTGCATGTTTAGTTCTCATGAGGTTCCTTACAGTTGCTTGATGCTTTTTCATGAATCACCTATCTCTTTGTCTTTGACAGATGCTAATATTGTTTATATATATATATATATAAACATGGTTGGACTTTCTGTTCCAAGGTGATTGTCATTGGCACTCTTAGGAATGTCATTCAGTGCCCTGATTTCAATAATTGAGTGAGTAAGCTATATAGAATAAAGACAGCAAAGCACAGAGACCTTGGAAATGAAAAGGTTTATGTTCAAACACAATATCCACTACAGTGAAGTTGAAAGAAAGCCAGGTTCCACTTCTACAACAAAAAGATAATTGATAAGAAATATGTACAAAATATAAACATTAAATTATAATAACCTTAAAATGCATTTAAATTTTCATGCTAACTCCTTTTTTCCTATCCCAGGATGTGGTTTAAGAAAAAGTTATCCATTATGTTACTGAGGTCTCCCTTTGGTCTAGTTCTTCTCCCTGTTACTTGTGATCTTTGTTGAAAGGATTCAGGTGAGAAGAGAGTCATAATTTATTATGAAATAAAATAAGATACACCCGATGATAAAAGTGAGCAGTTCTCAAAGAGGAAAAAACTATCATGGGATGAGACTCAACAGTAGTCAGAGAGACAATTTTATAGTGCAAGCATTGGAGTGGTGAGAATTGACATTGCCCAAAAGGACAATTGTACCAACCTATATTTTTTAAGTGTCATACTATTTCTCAAAGTTACTTGAATAAACAGCTTTCCTGAGGTACATTTTCATGCCTAAGTGATTGAGAAACTGATTTGAATTGACGGTTCCTAAAGATGAAAGTGATTTATCTTTATTGTATACCAGAAAGTCAAAACAAGATAGTGTGATTTTAATTTTCTCAATGGTATAGAAAAATCATGTCTCCACCAAGAGTAAAAGAGAGATTCAGATTCGGATACAATTCATTTACCAAAGACCTGAAATTGAGGTTTCTTATTTCATAAGCTGCTGATTATAAGGACGAGTTCCATCCTCAATAACTTTTAACCCTGTTAATATCTGTCTAGCTACCTAAGAGTCATCCCCACAATTGAAATCCTCAAAACACTTAGAAGGTAACTACTTAAAGACTTATATCTTGACTTTCCTAAGGGGCTTTGGGGGGATTTCCTCAGAAGAATTTCCTTTGTATGGTTTACTTAGGAGTAATTTATCTAGCGAGGTGGTAATGATGCATGCCTTTAATCCCAGCACTTGGAGGCAGAGACAAGCACAGCTCTGTGAGTTCAAGGCCAGCCTGTTGGCCAGCCTGATACAAGCTAGTTCCAGGACAGGCTCCAAAGCTACAGAGAAACTGTCTTGAAGCAAACAAACAAACAAACGTGAGGAGTCCAATTGGAAATGTTAAAATCTTGGTGGCTGGAGGAGAAGATAAAAGTATAGGAAAAGAATCTTTCTAACTCCTTCTAACTCCTTTCTAGGAGTTAATAATCGTTGACCCTAAGGACCCTCTCTATAAGTTCTGATCAGAACCTGTTAATATCCTGGTGAAGGCATTTTTTATCATATTTCTGAATGGATTTGAAATCTCTATAATGCATATTGTTCATAGATCATTGGAATTCATTGAATCTGCAGTCAGGTTAGAGATTATATACAATAATCTACAAATATATCTGAATATAAAAAAGGTTACCAATAATGTACTTCAGAAAAGCTTAGGCTTATGGCTAAATAAGGATGTAAGTACACTTCAGGGAATTCTTCATATCATTGCCCTGTAGGGTAAGATGGTTCTTCTGTCAATATGTTTTCTAAAGATTATTTTCTTGTTCATTTTACTTATTTATATATGTATGTATCTGCTTGAGTGTATTTCATGTATGTGTAGGTACCTTAAGAGGCCAGAAGAGGGCACTGGATCCCTGAAAGATGCAGTTACAACCAGCTGTGAGTCACCCAACATGGATGCTGGGAATGACTTCATATCCTCTGGGAAAGAAGCAAGCACTCTTACTGAGCAATCTATTCAGTCTGATCCTGTTAATGCTATTTAGTGGATAATTTGGGGGATCTCATTGATAAATTCTGCTTTTCCAGAGGACTAAACTCTCCAAAAGGATATGTAGTGTTTACTATTCAGAGATATATTTTCAGGCTTAATGATAATGGAGATAAGAAAATGTCACTATTTCCTTAACGAGATCTCAAGTTTGAATAAAAATTTTTGTTTCAAGCATATTAAAAATCATGAATAGCAAACATTTAAAGGCACATAATGTAAGGCACTCCATAGTAGGGAAGATATTTTTCATGGTAATAGCATAAACTATTTTATTAAAAATAAATTTTAATTGTTTGAGATTAATAAGATTATATCAGTTCCACTTTCCATTCCCTAACCGAAACCCCCCTTCTCTTTCAATTTCATGACCAAAACATGACATAGACAAGAAGAATACAAGTAGAAATGCTAACTTGAAAGGGGGGAAACTCTTTGAGGTTTCAACCATAAACAGAGAACTATATGCAGCTAAGGCATGCTAAGAGTAGGAATATAGCACTGTTTCCTAGGGAAGGGCACAGCAATTGATTATCCAATACCAAATGGTCAGCCCTGAAAACATATATGTAGAACTAACATGATAAGGACTAATTGCCTGTGTTTTTGGATTTAGGAGTGTATGTGTTTCATTGTTCTTTAGTGTGTATGTTTACACTCATATACATACATATGTAAGAACAACTAAAGAAACTGGTTTTTAAGAAATAATTATTTCATTTATCTATTCCTTACAATTTCTTATATGTTTACATAGTAGTTTGATACAGAAAATGATAAAGTCAATAGGTCTTCATCAGGTTTGTTCTGTTTGCTAGATAAAGAAATAAAAGGCAAGAATTTTTTCAATGCAGCAGGTAACAGCAAAATATTATAACACAGCAAATAGAATCAGCATCTTACATGCTTCCTCTGTATGGTAAAGTGAGGTGGGGAACATACTAGCTTACTCTGTCCTCCTTCACAGATGAAGGATAGGATGACATGGGTTCGGATACACAGACATGAGCTACCTCAAGAATCCTATACAGTACAGATTGAGGTACAGGAACACATGTTCTTTCCTGACCTTAAACATAGGACAGATTAAGGTTAGCACAACAAGGGTTCTATGAGACAGATGCTATCTCCTTCCAAGTCTCCTTCATAGGACAGATTGAGTGTGGATTCACATTACATCACACCCAACCTCCTCTGTTGGACAGAGTAAGGTTGGAAAGATATGGATTCTGAGAGTCAGACTATACCCCCTTCCAAACCACCTTCATAGAACAAAATGAACTAGAGAGACCAGTAATTCATTTCTAACCTTTTTCTTAGGACAGGCCAAGGTTTGGGCAACATGAAGAGTGAGAAAAATCTACTTTCATAGCATACTTTGTAGGGCTTACTGGGGTGGAGCACACAGTAGTTCAGTTGTAACTGCTTCTGTAAACCCAATTACATTAGAATAACATCGATTTCAAAACACAACAGCAAACCCCCTGCAGTGCTCCTTTGAAGGACTGTCTGAGACTGAGAGTTAATGAGTTCATGCCTATCTACCTAGAACACTTTGAAACTACATTGTAGAGTAGATCATGGTTATAAGAGCTTGGAATCACAGACAGAAGCTAGTGACTTCTAGTACAGTGGTTCTCTATATGTGGGTTTTCACCCCTTTTGAGGGTCAAGTGACCCTTTCACAAAGGTCAACTAAGACAATTGGAAACTGAGATATTTATATTACAATTCATAACCATAGCAAAAATACAATTAAGAAGTAACAATGAAAGAAATTCCATGGTTGAGGATCATGACAATATGAGGAACTATATATATTAAAATGGATGCAGCATTAGAAAGGTTGAAAACTATTGTTCTAGCCCCTTTTCATAGGATAAGTGGAGGTGTAGAACATGCTAGGACACTCTCATAGTTATCTGCAGTACAGATGAAGGAGGATTTTGAGAAACAAACATGGGGTCCCTTCAAGACTTTTTGGGAGGGAAGACTAAAGTAGGCTTCTCACTCCACTCCTATTTATACTATGTGTTATTATGCATACATAGGACAAATAAAGGTTAGTGTGATATCGGTTTTAGAAGACAGAGACCAAATCCCTCCAAGACTCATCTGTAGCATGGACAGGTGGAGATCATTTTAGTTAATTGCCAACTTTCCTCAGAGGACAGTTTAAGATCAGAGCTATATGGATACTGAGATATATTCAATAGCTCCCTCTAATCATGCTCTATAGGAATACTGTGGTGGAAAACACACTGGTTCACTCTAATCCCCCTCAGTAAGACATAAAACATAGGATGAAATGAATTCTGGGAGACAGACAGGAGCTCCCCCAAGCCTTCTTCTTAGGACATACTGAGTTGTAGAACACAGTAGTTTACTCATAATCTGTTCAATAGGAAAGGCTAAGAGCATGCATTCTGAGAGATAGATGAAAGTTCACTAAAAGCTTCTTTGGGAGTTCAGAAGGAGTTGGAGTGCACATTAAGTTCATTCCTTTCCTTATCTGTATGGTATATGAAGCTCAGGAAAACCTGGGCTTTGAAGGGAGAGAAACTATCTCCCTCCAAAATTCTTCAGAAGAACAGACTGAAGTGGAAGCATACTAGTCAGCTCCTATTAAACTCCACAGGACAGATGAAGTTTAAGGTGACATGGACACAGTGTTTTACAGGAGAGATCAATTGGGATTCTGAGAGAAAACTATCAGCTCCCACCAAACCTCTTCTAGGAATTCTGAAGTTGAAAGCACACCAGGTCACCCCCTATCCTCCTACTTTGGACAGAGAAAGGGGAAGAAAACAGGTATTCTGAGAGACAGAAACAAGCTTCCTCTATGTCTTCTTTGTAAGATACATTAAGATAGAGAGCGCATTGGAATATAACTTGTACTTATGACATATCAAGGTTAAAATTAAATGCATTCTAAGACAGAAAGTAGCTCTTTCCAGGCACTCTTTATAGAACAGACTGAGATGAATAGCACACTAGTTCACTCCTACCATATTTCTTATTACAGAACAAGGATCAGGCACAAAGGACACTGAGAGAAAAACAATAGCTACCTCCAAGCTTCCTCCACATGACATGAGTAGGTGGAGAGAATAGTAATTCATAACTAACATCTTCCATAGAGCATATCAACTTAGGAAAACACGGATTCTGACAAATGGGCACTAGATTCATATAAATTTCCTTGTAGGACAGATTGAACTGAAGATCACACTAGTTCATTACTAATCTCCTCTGTAGGACAGGTGAAGGTTAGAATGATACGGATTCAGAAGGATTCTAATCTTATTTAAGACTCATTTGTTAGATACTGAGGTGGGAATCACAAAATAACATTACTAACATACTCCATTAGGATAAACAAGTTAGGACAACAAAACATAAACTAGCTCTCTCCAATCCTCTTTTGTGGGATACAATGAGTTTGAATGCACACTAGTTGTGCTTTTTAGTATAGATCAAGTTAGGATTGTGAGAGACAGACACTAGCTTTCTCTGAGCACCCTTGTAGGATATATTGAGAAGGAGAGCACAATGGTTCTCTTCTAATGTTATGTGGGGGAAATATCAAGGAGGTTTGTCCAACATGAATTCTGAGAAATAGACACTAGCTTCCTCCAAACTTTCTCCTTGGAACATACTGAGGTAGAGAACCTACTGAACCTTTCATAACTCACTCTTTAGAACATATCAAAATTAAGGACTACATGGATATAGAGAAACAACCACTATCTCCATCCAAGAGTCTTCTGTAGGGCACAATGAGGTCTAATGCATGGTAGTCAAGTCCTAACCTTATCAGTATAACAAATCAAGCTTAGGAAACTCTGGATACTGATAAAGAGAAACTTTCTCCAAGAACGACTTAGTACAAATTGAAATAGAGTATTTGGTTTTTTACCTCTTAGACAGATTAAGGTTAGGATGACATGGAGTCTGAGAGACACATACTAGTTTCCTCCAATTCGCCTTCGATGACACAGACTGTTCTGGAGATTATGCTAGTTCACTCTTAATCTTCCTACTCTCTTCTGTAGAACAGATGGAGGTTAGGAAAGCAAATATTCTGTTAGAGAGACACTAGCTCTATTCAAGCATCCTTAGTAGGACAGACTGAGTTGGAGTATAAACTAGTTCATTCTGTCCTCCTCGATAGGACAGAGTAATTTAGGACAATATGGATACTGACAGACAGACATTAGCCCCCCACCAGCATCCTCTATTGGACAGACTGATGTGGATATTACAATAGTTCATTCCTAACTTACTGTAAGTACAAGTTTAAAGTTAGGACTACATAGTTTATGAGAGAAAAACACTAATTCCTTTGAGTATCCTTTGGACAATCTGAATTGACGAGCATACTACTTCACTTCTTACCTACTCTTTTAAACAGGATGAGTTTGAATAAAATTTATTCTGAAGGACAGACTAGCTCTGCCAAAGCCTCTTCTATAAGATAGGCTAAGGTTTACAACAAGCTAGTATATTTTTAACCTCAGTAAGACATATCAAATTAGGAAGATTTGGAGTGTGACAGACACCAGCTCTGTAAAAGCCTCCTCTGTAGGAAAAACTGAGGTGGAGAGCAGACTAGTTCACTTCTAACTGCTTCTCTAGGGCAGATCAAGATCACTACAATTGAAATCTGAGAGATAGACATTATTTACCTCTAGCTTTTTGCATAGTGATATAGAGAAGTCTTGGTCAGTCCTATCCTTCCTTACCTGTAACACTGATCAAATTTAAGAAAAGAGATTCTGAAAGACAGGCACCAGCTCCCTACCAAGCCTTCTTTTGTTATGAAAGACTGTGGCATAGAGCACACCCGTTGAACTCATCACACCACTGATTCTTCTTTTATTGTTTTCACAGTGCTACACATTTCTCCCTGTCCCCCTTCCTCCCCTCTCTTCTTCTACCCTCTCCTGTGACACCCATACCCCAAATTTACTCAGCAGATCTTGGTTTTTTCTCCTTCATATGCAGATGCATATATGTCTCTCTTAGGATCCTATTTGTTTTCTAGCTTCTTTGGGGTTGAGGACTGTAGGCTGTTACTTCTTTGCTTTATGTCTAAGAGATAATTATGAGTGAGTACATGCTATATTTGTGTTTCTGGATCTGGGTTATCTCACTCAATGTGATTTTTTAAGGATTTATTTATTTATTTATTTATTTATTTATTTATTTATTTATTTATTTAT
>LOEQ01004316.1:52701-110956 GCA_001685075.1 Bramus lutescens | reverse complement strand
TAATTATACATTATATTTTTAAATGAGCTGCACAAACACAATACCTTAATCAAGGTCAGAAATACATATACATATAGCAAAATTGACTTTAAATTTTCATCAATAAAGCAAGATCCATAACAATGCAAAGTATCCATCTCTAAAACATATCCCCCTTTAAATGTAAAAAACAAAAAACATTTACAAGCAGTAGTTTGGAATATGAGTGCAATTCTGTCCAAACTTCTTTCTGCTGTTTATTGGGTGAAGTATTTTCTTTGTGGAGATGTTTGCATCAACATTTCAGGGGTTCTTGTTCCATCAAACCATATTGGTCTGGAAGCAATCCACAGGTTCTCATCTTCTGTGAAAACAAAAGAAGAACCTCTTTTCCAAGGCAATATATACTTAGACTCAAATATTTGAATTCAAGATACCTTTGAAATATTTATTTATGTTGGCTTAGCTTAGCAGTCCCCAGAATCAAAAGTCTCTTTGCAGTCAAAAAATTTAAAGATAACAAAATAATATACATAATCCAAATTCTCTGAATTTTCCATCTTTACATGGCTTAATTTTCTTTCTTTACTCTGTCTCTTTAATGACTTTATATTTTTAAAACCATTTACTTGTTTTTATAACTATCTATATTTTTTCTTCTCTCTTCCAAGCCTACATATATTTATCCAACACTGTAACCCATTTATAGGTTATTTTTTGGTCTGGATTTGTCTTTATTACATATCTGTAATTATTTACTGTGCAGAAGTACTTTTTAAAATGCTTAGCACTTCTTAAAATTTAAGCTGTGCAATTATTGTGATATATATGGTACTTCCTGTTTGCCTGCCCAGTCTAAAACTTAACTGCACAATTAATATGATATATACTGTACTTTTTGCTTGCTCAGCACAATCCAGCATGGTGGAGCTGCTCAACACCTCTGAGAGACATGCACAGTGCCTCATCTCTAGGCACACAGCCTGTCCATGCTGCCATTAAGCAAGTAAGCTACAGCAGTTTTTCCACAAACCTCACTAAAATGCTCCATCTCCCAAAAGAGCCAGAGGTCACACTGTCAGCATAACTCAGAAAGGTGGCATTTTAAAATGGCCATGGCTTTTTTCCTGCTGTGGCTTAATCAGGAAAAATTCTTAAAGAAACTGAAGAAAGCTGCCAGAAAGCAGCAAGAAGCTATGTTAAACTCTGTAATTTGTTTGTTTGTTTGTTTAGAATACCTTTTCGAACCCTCTCAGGTTTTACATGTATTTAGTTGGCCATATGGGTGCCAATTTTTAGGTGGAGGCTGCTTGGTTGTTCCTGGCCATGTAGCCCTGAAATAATCACCCAGAAACTGTATTAATTAGTCACTGCTGAGCCCATTAGCTCTAGCTTCTTATTGGCAAACTCTTACATCTTAATTTAATCCACCTCCATTAATCTGTGTATCACCATGAGGTTGTAGCCTATCAGCAAAGTTTCAGCACATCTATTGCCAGTGGCTCCATGGCATTTCCCCAACTTCCTTCTTCCTCCCAGCGTTCATCTTAGTCTTCCCACCTACCTAAGTTCTATCCTATCAGGCCAAGGCAGTTTCTTTATTCATTAACCAATAATAGCAACATATAGGCAGAAGGACCTCCAACACCAAGATCCCTCTTAGAATCCTCAGTAGGACAGAATAAGGAGGAAAACACACCTCATCATTCCCTAACTCATTGATAGAACAGATCAGTGTTTTAGTGAAACATTGATTCTTACAGAGAAACATGATGCCTCCAAGATTTATCCATAGGATATACTGTTGTGGGGAGTACACTAGTTTATTCCTATACTCTTCCATTGGAAAACTAAAGTTTTAAAAAAATGTTGATCCTGTGAGAAAGGCACAAGGTTCCTTTATCTCATTTCCATAGGATAGACATCTGTAGAAAGCTTAGTAGGGCTCTACACTCATTTTCTATGGACAATATCTTGACTATCATAGCATAGATTCTGAGATAGAGACACACAAGGTGCCTTCAAGACTATTCAATAGGGCTGGTAATGCAAACTGTTCATTCCTTCTTTCCTAACCTTATCTGTAGGACTGATCAAAACCTGAATTCTGACTGAATGAAACTGACTCCTGAGACTACTTAGTAGGACAGATTGAAGTGCAGAGCATGATTGTTCCCTCCTAATGTCCCCCAAAGACCAGACTTAAGTTAAGAGGGCATGGATTCTGAGAGACAGATAATGGTACCCCCAGTATTACAGACTGAAATAGAGAGCACAATAATCTCTTCTAATCTCTTTAAAAGACAGATACTCTGGATTCCGTAAGAGAGACAAGATCTCCACAAAAGCCTCCTTAGTAGGGCAGATTGGCATTAAGAACACTCTTGGTCACCCCATAAACCTTCATAACACAGATTATGTTAGAATGATATGTGAGAGACAGAACCAACTCTCTCTCATCCTAACCCCATAGTACATGCATAAATGGAGAATAATATGGCTCAAGGTAAGAAAACCTGAATTCTAAAGACAGGCACTGTTCTCCACCAAGTTTTTTCCATAGGACAGACTGGCGAAAGGCATACTTGTTCCCTCATAACCTTCTACATAGGACAGATTGAGCTTTTTACAACACTGCTTCTTAAAAACAGACACTAGCTCCCATCAAGATTTCTCTATAGAACAAACTGAGGTGCACAAGAACTTTATTTTGCTCCCATTTTCTTTAGTTTTACAAGTCAAGATTTAGACAACATGTATTCTAAAGGACAGACACTACTACCCTCCAATACTCTTCCTTTAGTGAGCTAAGGTAGTATATGTGCTAGTTCATTTCTAAACTTATTCATAGGATAAATGCAGGTTATGACAACCTGGAATCTAAAAGTAATTAACTCCTTCCAAATCCTTAGTATGACAAGCTGAAGTACAGAGCATACCAGTTTACTCCTTTTCTTCTTATAGGACAGATCATGGCTTACAAGACTTGGATTCTGAAGACTGTCCTGGTCTATAGGGCAGACTGTGTTTCATAGAATACTAATTGACCCCTAACCTCCTATGTAGGACATATCAATGTTAGGAAAACATGGAATTTGAGAACCGTGCACTACCTCCCTCTAACTCTCTTCTATAGGATACACTGAACTGTAGAACATGCTAGGTCATTCCAGTCATTATCTGAAAGACAGATAAAGATTAAGAAAATATGGATTCTGAGAAGTAGACACTAGATTCTTCTAATCCTCCCAGTAAAACAGACTAAGGATGAGAACACACTAGTTTACACCTAATCTTATCCACATATACAAATCAAATTTAGCACCATATTGATTCTGACAGTTATACACCAGCTTCCAGCAAGCCTCCTCTGTAAGGCAGACTGAGTTGGAGAGCACATTAGTTCATTCCTATCATCTTCAGTTGGAAAGATCAAGGTTAGGACACGTGGGTTATGAGAGACAAACACTAGTTCCCACCATTACACTTTAATAGGACAGACTAGGGGAATTTATATCTAGTTCACTTATAAACATTTTAATGAGAAATAAAAGTTAGCACATGAGAGATTCTGAGTGATTGAAACTAACTCTTTCCAAGACTACTCAGTAGGACAGAAATAATTGGGGATCATATTAGTTCACTCCTAATCTTTTTTATATGGCAGTTCAAGGTTAGGATGACTAGAATTATGAGAGACAGACATATTCTGTTCCTCCTCCATATTATAGATTGATGTGGAAAGCACACTAGTCCCTTATAACCTTATTTATAAGGCAGATTATATACTCCCTCAGAGAGACACAATCTCCACCTACGCCCCTTTAGTAGATTGAAGTTCAAATGATACTGGGTCACACCTATTGTCCTCTGTAAGACATACCAAGTTAGGAAACATGGATAATGAGAGTCTGATACCAAAGCACTCCAAGGATACTCCATAGGATATATTTCAATGGGTAGTGCACATCTGTTTACTCTAACCTATTGTGTTGGAAAGATAAAGTCAAGAAAACATAAATTCTCAGAGATAGATAATAGCTCCCTCCAATCTTCCTTTGTAGTACTGACTGAGTTAGAGAGCACACTAAGTCAGACCTACTTATCCCCCTTTGTAGTACAGATCAACTTAGGACAACAGGAATTCTCATTGTTGCATACTAACTCTCTTCAAGCTCCCTCTGTAGGACAGACTGAGGTGAAGAACACACAAGGTTACTCCTATACTTTTCCTTATGACAGATCAAAGTTCAGACCACATGGATATGAGATCCTGATACTAGCTCTATCCTGTGTTTCTCCATGGTATATATGAAAGTGTATATTACACTAAGTCACTGTTATATTTATTGAGAAAACAACTCAAGGTTGAGACAACATGGATTCTGTAAGACCCCTACAATTTTCCTCAATAGATTGCAGTAGATATGGGACACATACGGTTTTATTCCTGTATCTTCCATAGGATAGATAAAGGAAAACATATCTTCTGAGTGACAGACACTAGATCCCTACAATTCTTCTGTGTAAAACATACTACTTCACTTTCAAACTCTTCTGTTGTACAGAGGGCATTTAAACAAAATGGACTGTGGGACACAGACATTAGTCCCTCCAGCTCTTTTCTACAGTTTAGACTGAAGTGTTGAGCACCATATATCAATTCTATCCTTATCTGTAGGAAACATTAACATTCATATAACACGGATTCTGAAAGCTAAGCATTGCTCCCCATAAGCTATCTACAGTGACAGTTTATTTAAGAGAATATTAGTTTATCTATGACCTCCTCCATAGGAAAGATTAAGATTAACGCAATATGATTCTTGAAGAAAGACACTATTACCCTCAAACACTATGTAGAAGGGACTGAGGTTGAGAGCACACTAGTTCACTAATGGCATATTAAGTTGTACAGAAGAAGGTTAAGACAACATGAATTCTAAAGGACAGACACTAGATCTCCCAAGACTATTAAGACTGATTGTAGTATAGTTCTTACTAATTTATTCCTAACCTTATCCACGAGGCAGATTAAGGTTAGGACAATCTGGGATTCTGTGGGAGATAAACTAATCCCCTCCAAGTTTCATCACTCTGTGTGGTAGACAGAAATGGAGAACTCATAAATTAACCCCTAATCTCCTCCATTGGACAGATCAAGGGCTATATGACATGGATTCGGAGAGAATGACACTAGCTCTCCCTGTGCTTCTTCTGTAGGACAGATTTTGTTTGAAGGCAACTAATTCTATCTTAACCTCCTTTGTAGGACAGATCAAGCTTAGTTCAGCATGAATTCTAAGATAAAGACACTAGCTCCCTCTAGCTCTTTAGTACAGGATAAACAGAGACATAGAGCATATTAGACACTTCTTTCTTTTTCTGTAGGACAGATAAAGAATAGGATGACATGGTTTCCAAGAGACAGAGAGTAGCTCTCTCAGAGGCATCCTCCAAACATGTACTGTGCAGTAGATCACACTAAGTAAATCTTTTCCATATCCATAGGAAAGATCAAGGTTAAGAGAACATGGATTCTGAAAGGTAGACACTAGCTGTATCCATGTCTCCGCAGTGAAATGGAATGAGGTTTAGTGCACTTTACTTCCCTCTTCAACTTTCCCATAAGGCAGATGTGGTAACAATGATATAGATTATAATAGACAGGGACAATCTTCATCAAAGCCTTCTCCACTGCCACACTGAGGTGGAGAGTACACTAGTTTATTTCCAACCTCCTCTGTTGAACAGACCAAGTTAGTATGACAATTATTCTGAGAGACAGATACTAGTTTCTTTTAATACTCCTTTGTAGGACAGATTGAAGTGAAGAGAAAGTATTTAATTTCTAACCTCTTCTGTAGGACAGATAAAGTAAGGGCAACATGGATAATGAAAGACAGACACTAACCCTATTCAGCTCTTTTCTATGGAGTTCTTGAAGACTAGTGCATGCTAGGCATAGCTATCCTTTTTTGTAGAAAAGATCATTATAAGACAATATGCATTTTTAGAGATAGACACTAGCTTTCACCAAGGTCTCTTCATAGTAAGAAATGAGGTAATGTACATACTAAATCACTCCTAAACTCCTTTTGAGGTTAGATAGAGTTTAGCATAGCATGTCCTCTTACAGATAGACATTAACTTTCTCCATGACAGTTCTATAGGAAGACATGAAATGAAGAGTATTCCTGTGCAATCTTATCCATTTCAATTGGACAGATCAAGGTTAGGATGGTATAGACTCTGAGAGATGAACACTACCTCCCTCTAAGACTCTTTCCTAGGACAGACTGAGGAGAAGTGCACACTAGTTAGCTCCTAGCTTTATAAGTGGGACAGGTCATGTTTTGGACAACCTGGATTCTGAAAAAGAGAAAATAATTGAATCCAAGTTTCCTCAATATGACAGGCTGAATAGAGTAGTTTACTTCTAATCTCCTCCATTGATCAGATCATGGTTTGTGTAACATGGACTCTGAGATACTTACACAAGCTCATTCCATGCTTACTCTGTAGGAAAGAGTGGTGGAAAGCACAGGAATTTGCTCTTAACCTCTTCTGTAGGGCTCATTAAGTTTAGTATAATATGGATTCTGAAAGAGAGATACTAGCTCGCCTCAGGTCTTTTCTGTAGAGTATACTGAGGTATAGATCACATTAAATCACTTATACCCTAATTTGTAGGAATGATCTAGCTTAAGACAACATGGGTTCTAAGAGGTAGACACTAGATTCCTGCAAGCCTCATTAGTAGAACAGACTGAGTGGGAGAATACAATATTTCACATGCAACCTCCTCTGGAGGACACGTCAAGTTTAGCATGACAATGATTCTGAGATATAGACACTAGATCCTATCAAGTCTCCTCTGTAGGGCATGGTGAAATAGAGACCACACTACTTCACTCCTGTCTTCTTCAGTAGGACAGAATAAGGTTAGGACAACATGTATTCTGAGAGACAGATACTAGATCACTCAAAGACTTTTAAATAGGAAAGAGAGAAACTGAATACTCGTTTGCTCATAACCCCATATGTAGGCAAGATCAAAGATAGGACAACATGGATTCTGAATGAGAGAATGCTAGTCTCTCCTTGACTCCTTAGTAGGGCAGACTTAATTAAAAAGCATAATGATTCACTCCTAAGCTCATATGTACACTAGATCAATGACAGAATGACATGAATTCTGAAATAGACACTACCTGCCTTATTTTCCTCCTCCATATTAAGCAAGGATATGGAGAATACTCTAGTCCAATCTAATACCTTATATAATGACAGATATATAAGATAGATCAACAGGATCTATATAAGATTAGAACAACAGGAGCTCTGGAGGGATGCATGAACTACATCCACCACTTCTTAGTCAGACAGATTGATGTGGAAGGTACACCAGGTCACTCCCATCATCCTCTGAAGGACATATCAAGTTAGGACAACATGGATACTGCAAGACAGACCCCAGCTCCCCAAAGCCAAGCCTATCCGGCATATTTAGGTAGAGAGCACAGTAGTTCTCTTGTGACATCTTGCATTGGAGAGATAAAATCAGAAAAAAAAATGATCCAGAGAGACAGAAAGTGACTCCCTCAAAGCCACTTCAACAGGACAGACTGCTGTAGAGTGCATACTATTTCAGTATTAAACTTATCCATTTGAGAAAGCAGGGTTATTACAAAATGGAGTGTGAGAGTGAGTCACTAGATCCCTCCACACCTCCATAGGACAGAGTAAAGAAGAGACTACACAAGTTCACTTCAGTCCTCTTCGGTGGGGCAGATAAGTCTTAGGCCAACATGGATTCTGAGACACAGATGTAAGCACCCTCTAAGACACTTTTGTTTGTTTGAGACAGAGTTTCTCTGTAGCTTTGTTACCTACCTGAAACAATATCTTGTAGACCATGTTTGCCTTGAACTCACAGAGATTCACCTGCCTCTTTCTCTCAAGTGCTGGGGGATTACAGTTGTGAGCCACCACCACCTGGCTTCTAAGATTCTTAAATAGGATAGAGTGGGGATAAATACAACTTCACCCTAACCCTTATCTGTAGGACAGATTACAGTTAGGACAAGCAGAGTTTTGAGATACAGACACTAACTTCGTCCAAGCCTCTCCTGTAGGTCAGACAAACTGGGACGATGATCACACTAGTTCACTCCTAACCTCCTCTATTGGACAGATTGTGTTAGAAAGATGGATTTTGAGAGACAGACACTAGTTCCCTCCAGCTCTTTTCCCTAGGTTGTAGTCAGGAATAAAGTATGCTAAGACATTCTATTTTTATTTGTAAGAAAGATCCATGTTAAGAAAACATGGATTCTGAGAGACAGACTACCAGCTTCTACCAGGTTCCTCCATAGCACAAACTAAGGTGAAAAGCACACCAGTTCCCTTATAACATCCTCCAGAGGACAGACCAAGATTAGAAAAGCACAAATTCTTAAAGACAGATACTAACTTCCCCCATGCATCCTCTGTAGGACAGCCTGAGGAGGTGAGCATGGGAAATTGCTCCTATCCTCTTCAGTAACATGGATCAAGGTTAGGAAGCCATGAATTCTAAGAGATAGACACTAGGTCCATCCAAGACACTTTGGAAGGACAGCCAGAAGGGGACTGAATGTAACCTTATCTGTAGGACAGCTAAACCAAAGAACAACCAGGATTCTGAGAGAAACTGACTTTTAAAAGATGACTCAGTAGGATAGACTAACATGGGGAGAACATTTGTTCACTCCTGATCTCCTCCATAGCAGATCAAGGTCAGTGGTGCATTCATTTTGAAAGAAAGGAATTAGGCCCCTCCATGTTTCCACCCCAGGACAGACTAATGAGAGAGCTGTCTTCACTCCTAAAGCTACCATTAAGACAAATCAATTTTAGGACAACAAGCACATTGAGAGCAAACACTAGCTTTTTCCAAGTCTCCTCTGTAGGGCTGAATCAGTTGCAGGGCGCATTTGTTCATGCCTATTCTCTTTTATTGTGTTGATAAAGTTGGGACAATATGGATTCTGAGAGACAAACCTTAGTGCCCTTCAAACCTGCTTCATGTCAGATTTCTCTTTGCCTTAACCGTACAACATATATAGGTTGGAACAGCATGGATTTTGAGGTACACACCCTACTCTCTCCAGTCTATTCTGTTGGACATTCTAATATGGAGAGTATACTAGTTCACTCCTAAGTATATGCATAGTAGGATATAATTCTGACAGGCTGACACTAGATTCCTTCAGACTCTCTCTCTGCACATATGCAGGTGTAGATCACTCTAGTTCATGTCTGATTTTCTATGTATGTCAGATAAAGGTAGGTCTACATATTGGGCTCTCAATCTCACTCTGTCCTACAGAGGTGACTTGTGGGTAAGTAGGGTCTATATATCAGAAACTAGGTCATAATACCTTGATCAGCTCTATGGAGAAGGATAAGTGTGAGCTAGTGTGCCCTGAAACTCAGGCAGTCTTATGGAGGAGGCGTGGAAGGAACTGTTGTCTTTATCTCAACATACATGTTGTCCTAAACTTGATTTGTCCTAAGGATAACTTTTGGAGTGAATTAAAAGTGATCTTTGTCTTTAGGTCTTAAGGGAACTTAGAGAGACCAAGTGTCTGTCTCTCAGAATCCATGTTGTATTAACCTTGTTCTGCCCTATGAAAGAGATTAGAAGTGAACTTAGGTGCTCTCCACTTATCTCTTTCCTACTGAGTAGAGTCTGAGGGAATTAGTTTCTCCTAACTCTTTGTCCTAAAGCTAAAGTTATGAGTAAACTAGGGTTAATTCCTCATATGTCTGTCTTTCTGAAGAGTCTTGCCTAGTGTCTGCCTCTCAGTGCCCATTTTATGCTAAGCTTGACCTGTGCTGGGAGGTTATGAATCACCTAGTATTCTCATTATCTCAGGTTGTGCTATGGATAAACTTTGATGGGAGTTTGTGTCTATCTCTAAAAATCCAAGTTATAATCACATTGATCTGTTTCCCTCAGAAAAGGGTAGGAGTGATAGATAGACTCACCAGTCTATCCTGTGTAAAGTGATGACATAGTCTAGCTTCTGTCTCCCAACTTCTAATCTTCAATCTATGTCTTTAGTAGAGGAATCAAGTGAACTAGTGTGCTCAACAATTCAGTGTATACTATGGAAGAGGCTTAGGGTACACTGAAGTCTTACCTCTCAGAATCCATGTTGTCATAACTTTGATAAGTCATTTAATTAAATTTAGTAGTAAACAAATGTGCTCTACAACTTAGTCTATCCTACAGCAGAATCTACAGTGAGCTATTATCTTTTTCTCAGAATCTATGTTCTCTGTGTCTTGATCCTTCCTATTGAGGAGGGTAGAAATTAGTGAGTGTGAACACTCCCTTAGTCTGTTGTATGGCAGTGACTTTGAGGAAGCTAGTATTTGTCTCTTAAAATCCATTTTGTCCTTACTTTTTCTTTCCTAAAAATGAGGCTAAGAATATAATCATTTGCTCTACAGTTCAGAACTGAAAGGGGCTGTCATCATTCTCTGAGAATCCTCATCACTCCAACATGGTCAATCCAGCAGAGTCTGTTAGGAGTGAAGCAGAGTCCTCTCCATGTCACTTTGTCCAGTAGAATAGGCTTGGAGGAAGCTAGTTACCATCTCTCAGAATCAGTATCACTGCAACTTGATTTACCCTATGGAAGAGTTTAAGAGAGAAATCGTGTGTTTACTACCAAGTCCAATCTACTGAGGAGACTTGGAGGGAGCCAATGTCTGTCTTTCAGAATCCACATTGTTCTAACTTTGATATCCCCTATCAAGTGAGGAACTTAGTGTGATCAATAAGTACTTTGGTATAACCTGCACAGGAATTCAAGGTAAAGCTATTTTCTCTCTTTGAATCCATGGTATCCTTACCTTGATCTTGCCAACATTGAAAGTTAGTAGTGAAGTAGTATGCTTTTCACCTCATTCTGTCCTACACATAAGGCTTGGCATGAACTAGTATCTGTCTTATAATTCACTTATTCCTGACATTATCTATTATAAGAGATTAGGGATGAACTACTCTGCTCTCCACTTAAATATATCTTGTGGAACAGCCTTTCAGTGAGCTGATTTCTGTTCCCCCATAACATGACCTTTTCTGGAAAGATTATAGAAGTAACTTAGTTTGCTTTCTACTTCTATATGTACCATAGAGAAATTATAGGAGGTATGTAGTGTCTGTCTTAGATTTCATGTAATTTTTACTTTATTCTATCCTTTGCAGGAGATTAGAAGTAAGCTAATATGTTCTCCACTTAAGTCTGTCCTACTGAGTGCTCTTAGAGGTAACTTCTCACAGATAACAACCCTGTTATCCTAACTTTAATCTGTCCTGCGAAAAAGGCTATGAGGGATGTAATGTTCATTTCACCTCTTTCTTTCATACTGAAGAGTCTTGAAAGGACCTACTCTCTTCCTCTCAGAAACCATGTTATTCTAAGCATGCCCTGTCTTAATAAAGAGGTTAGGACTTAACTAGTATGCAATTTTCCTCATATTGTCTCACTAAAAAAAGCTTGAAAAAAGCTACATTGTCTCACAGAATGTATTTTTTTTTAAGTTGCATTTGTCTCATGGGTAAAGATAGGAGTGATGTACTGTGCTGTACACCCATATATGTCCTATATCGGAGGACTGGGAGGAGCTAGTGCCTATCTCTAAATTCTTGTCATCTAAATTTCTGGCCTACTGAAGAAGTCAGAAACAAGCTCATTTCCTCTCTGACTAAGTCTGTCCAACAGAGACAGCTAGCAGAAAGCTTGTGTTTATTCTAGAATCCATCTCTTTCAAACTTTGATTTGTTTTATGGAATAAGTTAGGAGAGATAGATTCTAGCTCCCTCCAATATTCTTTTGTAAGACTAAATTTGAGAGTTCTTCACTTTTGTCCTCCTCAGGACATATCAAAGGCAGGATGACATGGACTTTGAGAGATAGGCACTAGCTTCATCCAAGAACACACTGTAGAGTAGGCTATGGTAGAGAGCACACCAGCTCATTTCAAATCTTGTCAAAAGAACACACCAAGGATCAGACAGCATGGATTCTGAAAGACAAGCATATCTCCCCCAGAACCCCTCCATAGAACAGACTTAGGTATAGATTAAGCTATCTCACTCCTAACTTTCTTCATAAAACAAATGAAGGATTGAAACACATGGATTCTAGAATGAATACAAGCTTATTCCAAGATTTCTCCATTGGACGGACTGATGTGAGAACATGCTAGTTCATTTCTGACCTCTCCCGTGTGCCAGATCAAAATTTAGTTGATAATGATTGAGAGAGACACACTAGCTCCTCCCAGTCCTCCTCCATAGGACAGATTTAGATGTAGAGGAGTCTATATGACTCCAATCTTTAGCCACAAAACAAATCCAGTTTTGAACAAAATATATTTTGAGAAACAAACTAAATTTTTCCAAGTCATTTTTTTGTGGAACAGAATGGGGTAAAGTGTACACTAATTTACTCCATTTAAGATTCCTCAGTATGGAAGAGCCAGACTGAACACTAGTTCACCCATATCCTTATAGGAGAGATGAAAGTTTTGAACACAGGTATTCTGACTGAGAGAAAATAACCCCAAGAGTAATTAGTAGGATAGATATTCAACAGAGAACATATTAGCTTACTTCTAATCTCCTGGGAAGTACAGATCACAGCAAGGATGACATGAAATCTGAAACGAACACAACCTACCCCCTTTCATTTCTCTTTGTGACAGATTGAGATGGAAAGCATACTATGCTACCACCATAATCTTTCTAGAACAGGACAATTTATGGAGAGACATATAACAGCTCACTAAAGGCTGTACAAAAACACATACTTACATGGAGAGCACAGTAGTTCATTCCTAACTTCTTGTGTTGAATCTTGTCTGGGGAAAAAAACCTGAATTCTGAGTGACAGACACTAACTCTCACCAATCATACTGTGAGCAGACTGAGTTTGAGAGCATTCCAGTTCACTCCTATCCTCCTTCGCAATATGGATCATGTTAGGATGCCATTGATTCTCAGAGACTAGCACTAGCTCTGCGCAAGACTCCTCTGAAGGACAGACTGTTGTGGAGGGCAACATTAGGTTACTGTTTTCCTCCTTCATATTTCAGATTAAGTTAACACAAAATGGATTCTGAGAGATAGACACAAGCTCCTACCAAACCTTGTTTGTAGAACAGAATGAGGTAGCAAGCATACTACTCCACTCCTAACTTCCAATGTTGGACAGATCAAGGATGAATAGGACAGCATGGATTCAAAGAGACAAACAGTAACTCTACCCTATCTTTTTCAACAGAATATACTAAAGTATTTATTGATCACACTAAGTTACTCACATTTTTATCCACAGGGGAGATCAAGGTTAGGATAACTTGGATTCTGAAAGACAGACATTAGCTTTCTCCAAGACTCCTCGGTAGATGGAACTGGGCTGGGAAGCAGACAATTTCTCTCTTAAATTCTTCCTCAGAGTAAATCAAGTTGCAAAGATATTGATTTGGAGCAATGGTAACTAGCTTCCTCTAAGCCCCTTCTACTGATTGTACTGAGGTGGAGTCCACTGAACCTGACTTCTTCCCACTTCTCCTGGAATAATCAAGTTAGAATGATGTGAATTCTCAGAAACATCTGAGAGCTGTCTTCTATCCTCTCCTGTAGGAAAACCTAAACTGTAGAGCAAACTATTTCATTCCTAACCTCATCTATAAGAAAGAAAAAGAAAGGACAAAATGAATTCTAAGAGACAAACACTAGCTTTTTCTAAGTCTCCTCCATGCAACAGACTGAGGTAGAAAGAACACTCATTAATTTCTTATAGGATGGATCAAGGTCAGGACAACATGGATTCTGAAAAACAGATACTAGCTCCCTGTAATCTCTGCTGTAGGATAGACTGTGCAGTAGAATACATAGGGTCACTCCTAAAGTTAACCCAAGGGCATATCCAGGTTAGTACGGCATGAATTCTGAGAGACAGACTTGAGTGTCCACTAAGCCTTTGCCATAGTATAGACTGAGGTTGTGAGCGCAGTAGTTCACTCTGTGCCTCTTCTACTGGAAGGTGTAGTTTGAAAGATTTGAAAAATGGGAGACAGAAACTAGATTTCCTCACCATTCTCACACCTGCTAGGTTGAAGACGAGGTGATGTTATCTCTCATTCCTATCCTTTTCTGTGGGCAAAAGATCAATGTGATTATAACCTGGATTTTCAGAGACAGATGCTAGCTCCCGTCAAGCATTCTCAATAGCACAACCTGAAGTAATGAGCATACTAGATCATTCTTAATCTCCTTCCAAGCACATGTCAAATTTACCACAAAATTGATCCTGAGAAGCAGGCACTAGTCACTCTCAGACTCTTCAGAAGGACAGACATGAGGAATGAATCTAGTTTATTCATGACTTTAACTGCAGGGCAGATCAAAAAGTTAGGACAACTGTGAGAGAACTAAGTCCCTCAGAGTCACCTGAGCAGGATAGAGATAAAAGTGGAGAGCATCTAATATCACTTCTAATCTCCTCTATAGGAAAGAACAAGGTTGACACAATATGGATTCTGAGACACAGCCTCTTGGTCTCTCTACGCTTCTTCAGGACAGACAGATAGAAAGTACTGTAGCTTACTCCTAAAGTTACCCTTAGAACAAATCAAGTTTTAGACAACATGTATATTGAGAGATAGACACTAGTTTCCTAGTTTCTTCCAAGCCCACTTCCATAGCACTGCCTGAGTTGCAGAGCATAGTAATTCACACTTTTCCTCCTACATAGAACGGATGAAGTTAGCATTACATGGCTTCTGAGAGATAGACATTACCAACCCCATTCATCACTGTAGGAAAGAGTGAAATTGAGAGTACAACAGTTAAATTCTTTCATCATTTGTAGGACAGATAAAGATTAGGACAACCCCAATTCTAAGACAGACACTAGCTGCATTTAAACTTTCTATGCAGGACAGATGAGGTAGATAGTATGCTAGTTAATTTATAACCTTGTCCATACTTAGAGATTGAGGGTAGCACAAGATGAATTATAGGTGCCAGACACTAGAACTCTACAAACATCTTCTCTATGACAGAGTGAGGAGTAAAATGTACTTGGAAACATTGAACTTTTTTCTTTTGGGCTGATCAAAGAAAATGTGATGCGAATTCTGAGATACAGACAATGGCTCCTTTCAAGTATCCTTGTTGAATAGAATGAGGAAGAAAACAGTTTATTAGTTCCTTTCAAAACTCCTCCATATGGCATATCAAGATAAGACAGCTTGGATCCTAAAAGATAGACACTAGCTTCACCCAAGCCACCTCCATGTACAGACTAAGGTGAAAAAAAATCTTTAGTTTACCTTTTCTCCTCCTTTCTTTTACATACAGAGTTAAAATTATGTGAAGGCAGAGAGACAGACTCCAGCTTCGTCTAATCTTCACTAGGAAGACAGGAGTGAACAGCACACTAGTTGAACCTTAGTCTCCACCGTTGTATATGCTGGGTTTGGCTACATACATTATGAGAAATAAGCTCCCTCCAAATGTTTTCCAAGGGATAGGCTACAGTATAGAGCAGTCCTTGTTGTCCTATACTCATCTGTAGACTGATAATCGTTAGAACATGTGTTTTGAAAGACAGAGTAGATCTCTCCTAGCCTGCTCAGTAGAATGAGCTGGTGCTGAGATCACAGAGTTTCATTCCACAGTTTTTCATAGATTTATCAATGGTGGTATTTAGTTGGAAGTTTCACTTTGGCCCTACCTCTCTCTATGTAGACCCTGTCCCTGAAAAAGCCTGCCAAAGGGAAACTCTTCCCTGTGAGATGTTCAAGATCACACCTACAGGGTATTTAAGACCTGGCCCATAGTCCTGCCATTTTATTCCTCTCCTTCCTCCCCTAGGAGTCACTGGGGAGTTACTTTGCTCTCCTTATTAAACCTGCCTTCACCAATTCAGCTCCATTTCCTTGCAGCATTGGAGAAGAAAGCCACAACTGGGGTTTTCAAAAATGCTTAACTTGGTGACAGCCCCAGGTAGAACTGAGCATTTACCACAAATGCATGGGAATCCACTCTCCCTCCTACTCCACCCTCTACCGTACTATACTGACGCCTGGCTCTGTAAGCTACCCCTTCCCAAACCAAAATGCCTGTAAGAAGTCTGTGACCTCTTTTAACCCCAGATTGATTGCCAAGCCACTGCAGTGCCAGGCAACTCAGGCCTGTTTGGAGCAGGGGTGATCGCTGCTCCTTGGAGTTCCTTATGTGGAAGATATTATGAACAAAGGTACATGCCCCAAACCCTCCACCATAGGTTTATAGAACCAGATGCAGACCTATAAGATTTGGTTTCCAGCTAAAGGCTTGTCAATTGGTACCCATGGTACAAGTTTGTACCCCTGACAACATTAGGGTATCTCTTGACAAATTTATCCAAATTGGGGACTGTGCACACCATACATTGGCTTGAGCTCATTCCTCCAGGGTTAGGAGCAAAACACCCCTGCCCTCTCCCCTTCTCACTGTTTGTCTGCATCTCCATCCCTGCCCTCCATTCCCTGCTCATCTGCCTGCTGGCTTCTTATGTCTTACCTCTTGTTTCTCTTATTTTGGAAAATACCAGATTGTGGGTTTTATTCACCAATGCAATAAGCCACATTCAGCTAAATTAATAAAGCCAGATTTGAAAAACAGCAAATCAATACCCAGGTGATTCCTCGGAGAGGAAGGAGACATATCACATGGTAGGTCTATGGGCTGGTTCTTCAATAGTCTGTAGCCATGGTCTTTAGCATCTCAGAGAGAAGAGCAAACAGTTGGTGGGCTTTCTCATGGGTAAGGTCTGGAAAGAGAGAGAAAAAGGTGGGCCTGAAGCAGAGCTTCCACCTAAATATCCCAGAATCCTTGGGTATACAGGTAGTGGTCCAAATATGGCTACTTCCTGTGTGCAAGAAATGACATGGGAGTAGGTGAACTGATGCATGGCAGGAGGTATGGGTGAAGAAGCATTTGGTTAACTACTACCTGGAGACCGCAGGAATTGCTAATTGAGGGGGCTGAGAAAGCAGGTATCTAGGAGAAGAAAATAGGTTATTAATACTGGCCTTATGACCAGGGCTAGCCATGGGAAGAGTGATGACTGCCAGAAAGGATGAAATGGAGAGCCATCATGGCTATTTAGAAGAGGCAAAGGTGAATGATCCAGATGAAAGAGCCTATATGCCCTTGAGTCTGGAGAGGTGGTACCAGAATTGATATTCCAGGAGCTTAGGGGAATAGCATGTCAAATCAGGGAATGATAACTTCAGGAGTACCTGAGCCATCATATCGGCTGTTTCGCACTGGAGGTGGGGAGTTGATCCATCCTGTAACGATGTTAATAAGCGTTAAGAGATAATGGAGCTATTTTATGAGTAGGTATGTGGGTGAAGTAAACAGGCTAGTACTCATCCAGGTGGTATATGAGCTGGGTGTCCTCGGAGCTTGTGTAGAGGCTGGCATATCTTGAGGGCTTCCTGTGGCTTGACCTAGACACAAGTCTAGCAGGAGGAATGGACCTGTAAGTTATTCTCAAAATGGGTGGGGTCAAATGGGGGACTCTAGAGACAGATATTAGTTTCCACTAAGTCAGATTTCTTGATACAGTAGCAGAACTCTTTCTCCAGAAACATGGAAATACCAGGAAGACAATTGGGACATATTTATACCATGGAGTCGCAGCAGAGACTATGTCTTTGGGTTAAAACATTTTTCCCAGGGCCTGGTTTTAACCTAATGAAATATACCTTTTGATTTATACTTAGAAAACAACCAGTGGAGATTTACTGAACAAAAGAGGTTTAGTGAGTGAAAGAAGAGGGAACTGAACATTCCTGAAGGCTTCCATACCCTCTCTAATACTAACCTGTTCCTAAAACCTGGGGACAGTAAAATCCAGAGAAATTTAAGGACTCCTCAAAACTCATTGTAGTCAGTGATCTGCCGGTATATCAAAACTCCATTTATCAGTGCTAAAACTCTGAACCTCTGAAGTTACATCTGAAACCTGTTTGTCCTGTACTATGAAACTGATGAAAGAGGCAAGCAAACGTGTATGTATTTTTTTACAGTAAACATACATAATGAACTAATGAGCTACCAAGGTGATTGTAGCCTTGTAGGATTATGAGGAAAACTTTTAAACTGGCAAATCTGTCAGTACCGTGGCCCTCAAATCAAGATGGATAAATTTTTTCTGTGTAAGAGAAAAATGTGAGAGCTTTCCAACTACCCAGGCAGCTACCCCAGGTCTCTCCATGGATGTCAAAGTAGTATCAGCCTTCAGCTGCCAAACCTAGAATGGAGAGAATTTTCTTGGGAGTAGAAACTTGTTGGGGGACCAGCCTACTTTGTCTAGGCAAAGTGGGACAATCAGTTACCGAGTGTCCTGCTTGTACACAGTCTGGACAATGTCTTGTCAGCAGTTAAGGTGCAAAGCAGTTCTCCACACCCTGGTGGGCTTTGCTGAATTTAGAGCAAGCTACAGCATAAGGTATTCTGTAGTCCTTGGAGGAGATACAGGGGTGCTGCTAGGAGCTGGCATATCTCTATCATGAGAAGCTTTTTTTTAATTAAAATGGCATATTCTCAGATCCATGATGTGTTAGAGATTAGGGAATCATTACCTGTTTGGTATATCTAAATTAAGCTAAATCTGAACCTATTAAATAAGTTGATCCTTTATGAGGTAAATGATGGTTAACTTGTATGTCTTAATATACCATTGTAGAATATAACAATTATCTGTATGACTTTTTTATACCAAATTAGCTAAAGCTTACCAGTGTTACTAAATGCAAGAAGGTTAAGAGTATATTTTTAAATTGGTCTTTGTTAGCCTTAAAAGATCTTAGATAAGGAGAAACTCTTTGTTAAACTGTTTTGGTCATTGCCTTGCTGTATCATAAAATAAGAATAACTCAGTCTCTGGTGTTTATCTGTGATTCTAAGACATAGAGCATAACCATAATCTGTAGAAGGCAAAATCAAATTTTCACATTCTAAACATTTTACCTCAGTATACCAGCTTTGTTCTATATCCTATCTTTCATAAACCTTGTTTTTAGAACAAGATGGGAATGATCATTCAGAAATGCATGCTAATCTAAAATATATTGAACACCTTATGTCTTCTTGGTGTGGCCACTCCATGTGGTCACCTTTATTTGAGATGGTAGTAAACTAATATGACTGCCTCTTTTCCATCCTTAGTCAAAATGGCGGCTTCCCACATGGTTGCACTTAATGGCAACTGTGCACATGTTGTTTTCTAGAGCAGTTTAAATTTGCAGTTACCAGTCTGAAGTTAGCTTTTCTTTCAGATTTTTAACTGTACCCAATTTATCAGCTGTTTTTAATAAGATAGAGCAGCATGAAATAACCTCTGTCACTACATCAGATTTAGTACTAGAAAGGACCAGGGACAAATTCTGAGGACAGGCAGGTAACTGTAATAGCAATGCCTGATACATAGAAGATACAAACCCTGGCATCACAGACTATTCAGAAACAAACATTCCGTGGCCACATGCATTTATACGCAAGAAAAGAAAATATCCTGGCACAATGCACCCATCCATACAAAGTAGACAGGGATTTTTAAGAAACCATAGGAATTATAGATGCTTCCAGGCCACAACATGGCTCCTCTTGGGTCAGTGCAGATAGCACATCATGGTTCCAGAGAGAGAGAGAGAGAGAGAGAGAGAGAGAGAGATGCAGAGATAATAGCTCCCTTCAAGCCCACCTCCATGTGTCAGATATGGAAAGCATATTATTTCCACCCTAACTTTATTCATATGACAGATGAGTGTTAGTACAACATGGGTTCTCTGACACATACACCACCTCCCTACCAAACTCTTTCATATGGCAGTGATTTGGAGAACACACTAGTTCCTTACATCTTCTATTTGAGGGGTCAAGGATTAGAGAATATGAATTATGAGAGATAGACATGATTTCCCTCTAAGCCTCAGCAGTGGAATGGTCTTAGGGACAGAACATGCAACTACTCTCATTCAGTCCTCTGTAGGACAGATCAAATTACAGTTACATAGATTCTGAAAGACAATTCCAAGCTTTCTACAAGCCTCCTCATTAGGACAGCCTGGAATGGAAAGCACACAACTTCACTCCTACCATTTCTATAGGACTCATCAAGGAGAGGATGACATGAATTCTGAGAGAAAGAACTAGTCCCTCCTCCTCCACAAATACATCATATAGGGCTGACTGAGATATAGAGTGCACTAGTGCACTCTCTAAATCATCCTTCGAATAGGTCGTGGTTAGGATGACATAGATTCTAGCAGACAGAACTAGTTCCTTCCAAGTATATACACTGACGTGGAAATTGTATTAGCTCCGTTCTAAACTCATAGGACAAGCCAACTGAGGAAAACATGGATTCTGAGAGTTAGGCGCTAACTTCCTCCAAGCATCCTCCATCATACAAATGGAGGTGGAGAACATATTAATTTACAATTTATCACCAGCCTTGAATAGACAGAGGTAGAATGATATCAATTCTGAGAGACAAACTCTAGTTTCCTCCAATCATCCTCATTAGGAGAGACTAGAGGTGAGAATACAATAGATAGCTCCTAACTTCCTCTGTTGTAGAGAACAAGTTTGAACTACATGCATTCTGAGAGACAGATACTAGGTATATCCCTCTCTTTTGCATAGAAGTTACTGAGTGAGGTTTAGGGCATTTTAGATTACCTCTATCTTTATCTTTAAAATAGATCATAGGTATTAAAACTTGGGTTCTGAGAGAGACATTACCACCCTCCAATCCTCTTTTGGAGAGTGGACTGAGTTGAAGAGCTCCCAAATTCCTTTTTAACTTCTCCATAAGATATATCAAGTTATGATGACATTGATTCTGAAAAAGAGAGCTTAGCTTCCACTAAGCCTCCTCCATTGAATACACTGAGGTGGAGAGTACATTATCTCACTCTTAATCTCCAATCTTGGACTGACCAAGATAGAATGCCAAAGATTCTAAGATACAGACATTAGGTACATCCAAGTCCCCACCATATCTTAGAAGGATGACGAGCATTTTCAATCACTTCTAAAGTTAAGAATAGGATAGATCAAGGTTAAGATCACAAGGATTCTGAGCATTAGAACCATGTTCTCTTTGAAAACCCTCCTTAGCACAGACTAAGTGTCAGAATACATTAGCTCACATTGTACCTCCTTCCTAGGATAGACCAAGTTAGGATGACAGTCATGCCAAGCCTCCTGTGAAGGACTATATTGAGGTAAAGCACATAAGAGGTCATCCCTGTCCTCTTCAGTTGGTCAGTCATGGTAGCACAAGATGGATTCTGGAGGACAGACACAAGCTCCCTTCACTCCTCCTCAGTAGGACAAATAGAACTTGAGAGCACATGTTTTCACTCCTATCCTCCTTTGTAGTACAGATTAAGTTAGGATAATATGGATGCTAAGAGACTCACTCACACTAATTCTCTCTAAGGTTTCTCCATATGTCAGACTAAGTGACAAGCCAGGTAGATTGCTTTTAATATGCTACAGAAAAGAGACCAAGGATAATAGAACTTGGATGTTGAGATGGAGACACCAACTCCCTTCAAGTCTCAACATTAAACAGTTAAAATGAAAAACAGAAGTTCACTCCTAAAATTTTTCATTGAACACATCAATATAGGCTTGCATGTATTCTATGGGACATAATCTAGCTCCCTTATTGGCTCTGCCTTAGGACATAGTGATGTTAAGGTCATGCTAGGTCATTTGCTACCTGCTCTACAGTTTAGATCAATGTTTGTATGACATGCATTCTTAGAAAGACACTAGCTCTCTCCAAATCTCGTCTTTGGGACGTTCTAAAGTAGAATGTACTTTAGTTCACTCCTTCCCTCTGCATTAGAACAGTCAGATAATCAAAAGATAGATTCAAAGAGACTGATACAAGCTGCCACCCTGCCTTCACTCTAAAAGAGATTATTGTGTACAATATACAAGGACACTGTGATCCTTCGTAACAGGACATATAAGTTGATGTGGATGTGGATTCTTCTGAATTTATTTGTAGAACAGATCCAAATTAAGACATTATAGATACTGAGAGAAAAACATTAGCTCCTTCCAATCTTCCTCTGTAGGACACACTGAGGCAGAAGAAACACTAACTCCATCTTAAAGTCCTCAGCAGAACAAATCAAGTTAGTACTCCATGTTTTCTGAGAGAGACATACACACTTTCACTAAACTGCCTGTATGACAAGCTGAGATGGAGAGCAAACCAGTTCATTTTTATCCCCTTTAGTAGAATAAATCAATGTTAGGATGCCAAGGATTCTGAGAGATAGTCACTAGCTCCCTCCACACACCCAAATAGGACAGACTGCAATAGCTGAGTACCATAGTTAATTTCTAGTCCTCTGTAGTACAGAGCAATAATCAGATGAAATAGATTATGAGAGACAGGCATTAGTTCGAAAAGCCCTACTCTGTAGGACGCACTGGAGTGCACAGTATGTTCATTCACTTTTAACCTTATTCGTAGGACAGATCAATGTTAGGGCAACCTGAATTCTGAGAGAAAGAGAAAAGCTGACTCCATGTATCTTTAGTAGTACAGACTGAGATGGAGAACACAATAGTCCACTCATAACGTCCTCCATGAGAGATATTAAGTTTCAGGAAAATGGGGACAATGTGGTAAAGTCCCTAGCTCCCTCCAAACCTCTTCTATAAATTATACTGTGGTGGAGAGCATAGTTCTTCAGTCCTGAACTCTGCCATGATAAAGATCAATTTAGAACAAAATGGACCCTGAGAGATAAATCCTAGCTCCTTCCAATCCTCCTTTGTAAGACAGAATAAATTTGACAATACCTCACTCCCATTCTCCTTGGAATGGCATATCAACGTAAGGATGACATGGATTTTGAGAGATAGGTACTAGCTCCATCCAAGCCCCTCTGTATAATAGGCTAAGGTACAAAATACGCTAGTTCATTTCTAACCTTATCCATAGGATACATCAAGGATCAGACAGCATGGATTCTAAAAGTCAAACATATTTCCCCTCAGTGCTCCTCTATAAGATAGACTTAAGTATAAACTAAGCTAGTTCACTCCAAACTTTCTCCATACAATAAATCAAAAATTTAAAGGTATGGATTTTAGAATAAATATAAGCTTACTCCATGCCGTCTCTGTTGGACAGAGAGAGGTGAGAGCGTACTAGCTAATTTCTGACCTCTTCTGTAGACCAGATCAATATTTAGTTGACAATGACTGTGAGATGGACACTCACTCCAACCAATCCTCCCTCCTAGGATAGATTGAGGTGTAGTGCACAGCACATCACTCCTCACATTAACCATAAAATAAATCCAGTTTAGGACAACATACAATCTGAGAGACAGACTAGCTTTCTCCAAGCCATTTAGTAGGAGATAATAGGGTAAAGGGCAGACTAGTTCATGCCTAACATCTTTAGTATAACAGAGCAAAGATAGCATAACATGGTTTCTAAGAAAATGACATGAGGTCCCTTCAAGACTCTTCAGTATGAAAAAGGCAGGTGGATTGAACACTAGTTCACTGTTAGTGTTATCTATAAGAGAGATCAAAGTTAGGACAAGAGGAATTCTGGCTGTGAGAAATTACCTCCAGATGTACTCAGTAGGACAGTCTTAAGTAGAGAACATATTAACTTACTCCTAATTTCCTTAAAAACATAGAACACAGCAAGAATGACATGAAATCTAAGACAGGCACTGCCAACTGCCTGTTAATTCTTTTTGTGACAGATTGAGATGGGAAGCATAATATGTCACCACCATAATCTTTCTAGAACAGGTCAAGTATGGTAAGATAGCTAGCAATTCACTGAAAGGCTACACCATAAGACATACTTAGGTAGAGAACACATTAGTTCATTCCAAAACTCCTGCATTGGATCGAGTGAGGAAAACAATGAACTGTAAGAGACAGAAACTACCTCCCACCAATCCTCCTGTGAAGAGACTGAGTGTGAGAGGACACCAGCTCACTTCTTTCCACCTTTGCAGTACAAATCAAGTTACTATCTCACTGATTCTCAGAGAAAAAGAAACAGTAGCTCCCTACAAGTCCACTCTCAAGATCAAATTGTGATGGAAGACAACACTAGGTTACTTCTATCCTCCTTTACATTTCAGATAAGGTTCTCATCACATGGATTCTGAGAGATAAACATGAGCTCTTGCCAAGCTTTATCTGTACAACAGAATGAGGTGACAAGCATACTACATCACTCCTAACTTCCAGTGTTGGACAGATCAAGGATAGATATGGCAGCATGGATTCAAAGATACAAACACTAACTCTACCCTATCTTCCTCAACAGGATATGCTGAAGTATTTATTGATCTCACTAAGTTACTTTCATTCTTATCCATAGGGGAGATCAAGGTTAGGATAACTTGGATTCTGAAAGACAGACATTAGCTCCCTCCAAGACTCCTCAGTAGATGAAACTGGGCTAGGAAGCAAACTATTTCTCTCTAAAATTCTTCTATAGAGTAAATGAAGTTACAAAAGTATTGATTCTGAGTGATGGTGACTAGCTTCTTCTAAGCCCCCTCTACTAGATGTGGTTAACCACTAGAAGTGGTTAAGGCCACTCCTACCCACCTCTCCTGGAATGACCAAGATAGAATCATGAGGATTTTCAGAGATAACTGAGAGCTGCTTTCTATCCTCTTCTGTAGGACAGACCCAAAGTGCAGAGCAAATGATTTCATTCCTAACCTCGTCTTTAGGAAAGAAAAAGAAAGGACAAAATGAATTCTAAGAGATAAACACTAGCTTCCTCCATGTCCCATGCAACAGACTGAGGTAGAGGGGAGGGACACTCATTAATTTCTATCCTCCTCAGTAGGACGGATCAAGGTCAGGACAACATTGATTCTGAGAAACAGATGTTATCTCCCTGTAGCCTCTGCTTTAGGATAAACTGTGCAGTAGAGTACATAGGGTCACTCCTAAAGTTAACACAAGGGTATATCCAGGTTAGCATGCTATGAATTCTGAGAGACAGACTTGAGTGTCCGCTAAGCCTCTGACATAGTATAGGCTGAGGTGGTGAGGACACCAATTCAATCCATGCCTCTACTACTGGAAGACATAGTATGAAAGACTAGAAGATGGGAGACAGAACCTCAATCTCTCCATCACTTTTACACAGCCTAGACTGAAGAGTAAGTAATGCTGCCTATCACTCCTATTCTTTTCTGCAGAAAATAGATCAATGTGATAATAACCTATTTTTCAGAGATAGATGGTAACTCCCACCAAGCTTTCTCCATAGCACAACCTAAGACAAGGAGCATACTAGATAATTCATAACCTCTTCCTCAGCACAGGTCAAGCATAACAAAATGAATCTTGAGAGACAGACACTAGTCATTTCAAGACTCTTCAGAAGGACAGACATATGAGGACTGAATCTAGTTTATTCATGACTTTAACTGCAGGACACACTAGTTAAGACAACTGTGAGAGAAACAAGTCCCTCAAAATCACCTGGGCAGGACAGAGATAAGTGGAGAACATCTATTATTACTTCTAATCTCCTCTATAGGACAGAAGAAGGTTAACACAACACGATTTCTGAGAGACAGGCACTTGGCCTCTCTAAACTTCCTCAGGACAGACAGACAGAGAGCACTTTAGTTCACTCCTTAATTATCCTTAGGACAAACTTGTTGTTTAGAGAAACCACTGACTGCTTCCAAGCCTTTTTGCCTAGACTGCCTGAGTTGTGGATCACACTAGCTCACAAATATCCTCCTCCATAGGGCTGATGAAGTTAGTATGTCATGGCTTCTGATAGATAGATACCACTTCCCACAAACCACCTCTAAAGAACAGCATAGAGTAGAAAGCACAATAGTTAAATTCTGTCATCATATGTAGGAAAGATCAAGGATAGGGCCACGTCAGTTCTGAGATAAACACTAGCTCCATATAAGCTTTCTATGCAGAGCAAATGAGGTAGGTAGCATACTAGATCACACTTTGTCCATAGGTGCAGATTAAGGTAAGCACAAGGTGAAATCTGGATGACAGACACCACCATCCTACAAACATATTCTCTCTGACAGACTGAGGGGGAAAGCATACTAGTTAACACTGAACTTGTTTCATAATACTGATCAAAAATATGATGATGTAGATTTTGAGATACAGACAATGGCTCCTTTCAAGTCTCTTTTGTAAAGCAGAATGAGAAAGATAACACTTTATTAGTTCCTTTCAAAACTACTCCATATGGCATATCAGGAAAGGACAACTTGGATCCTGGAAGATAGACACTAGCTTCCACAAAAGCTACCTCCATGTACAGACTAAGATGAAAAACTTACTAGTTTGCTCTTTCATCCCCTTTCTTTAATATACAGAGTTAGAACTATGTGAATGCTGAGAGACAGAATCCAGCTTCTTCCAGTCGTTCTCATTAGGACAGACTGGAGTACACAGAACACTAGTTCAGTCTTAATCTCCATTGTTCTATAAACTTAGTTTAACTACAGATATACTGAAAAATAAGCTTCTTCCAACTGTATCCCATGGGTTACACTATGGTAAAGAGCAGCCTTTGTTATTAAATACTTAGCTCTAGGATTACTTTGGTGAAGAAAACATGTGTTCTGAGATGCAGACAGAGCAGCTCTCTCCTATCATCCTCAGTAATATTAGCTGATGCTGAGATCACAAAACCTCGCTCCCCAGTTCTCCATAGGATATATCAGTGGTAGCACAACATGGATTCTGAGAGAAAGGGAGAGAAACAGAGAAGGGGTACCAGCTCCCTTCTTCCTCCTCCACTTGTCTCAGTAATCTGGAGAATATACTTGCTCCTTCCTAACCTAACTTATAGATTTGACAGATTAGTGTTAATACAACATGAGTTCTATGAGACATACACTAACTCCTTACAAAACTCTTTTACATGACAGACCGATTTGGAGAATACACTAGTTCATACTTGAGTCTATATGACAGGTCTAGGATGATAGAATATGGATTTTGAGAGACAGATACAATTCCCCTCCAGGTCTCAGCTGTGGAACAGACTAAGGTGGAGAGAAGAGTACTTCTCTCTTTACCTGATCTGCAGGACAGATCAGAGTCAGTGCCATAGATTCTGAGAGACTGCTCTTAGCTTCTCCAAGCCTCCTAATTAAGAAAGACAGAAATGGAGAGCCCACTAGTTCACTTCTGTTCCCATGGTCTTGATAAAGAATGGGATGACATGAATTCTGAGGGAATGCCATCATCTCTCACCCTTGTATCTCTCATAAAGGGTATACTGAGTTATAGAGTGCACTAGTTCATTCTTAAAATAATCTTTAGGAAAGATTATGGTTAGGACAATATGTATTCTTAGAGACACACCTAACTCAATCCAAGCCTTTCATCTGAGGTGAAAACTAATATTTTCCTTTTAAACTCCTCCATAGGACATAGCATGTTAGGAAAACATGGATTCTGAAAGTTTAATACTAGTTTCCTCCAAGTTTTCTCCATCATACAGATGGAGGAGGTGAACATATTAGTTTACAATTTATCCCCTTTGTTGAACAGAGTGATAATGACACAGATTCTGAGAGACAAACTCTAGTTTGATCAGACCCTCCTCATTAGAAGAGATGAGAGGGGAGATCACACTAGATCACAACTAACTTCCTTTGTTGTGCAGACCAAGTTTGAACTATGTGTATTCTGAGGGTGAGATTTAGGTCCATCCCTCTCTTTTCTATATGATATACTGAGTGATATGTACAGCTCTCTAGGTCACTTCTATGCTTATCTTTCAGAGAGATCATGGGTAATAAATCTTGGGTTCTGAGAAAGAAAGATTACCTCCATCCAATCCTCTTTAGTGGACTGTACTGAGTTGGAGAGTCTCCAAATTCCCTCTTTAACTCCTCTCTATGATAGATCAGGTTATGATGACATTGATTCTGAGAGAAAAATGCTAGCTTCCTTCAAGCCAGCTCATTCGATTCACTGACTTGGAGAGCATATTATCTCACTTTAGCCTCTTATCTTGGAATGACAATGTTAGAATAGCAAGGATTCTAAGAAACAGACATTAGTTATATCGAAGTCCCCCACCAAGCACAGATGGATGTAGAGCATTTTCATTCACTTCTTTTTTATTGATTTTTATTGAGCTCTACATTTTACTCTGTTCCCCTTCCTGCCTCGCCCCTCTCTTCTTCAACCCTCCCACCCAAGGTCCCCATGCTCCCAATTTACTCAGGAGATCTTGTCTTTTTCTACTTCCCATGTAGATTAGATAATTCACTTCTAAAGTTAAGCATCTGATAGACCAAGGTTAAGATCACACGATTCATAGAAAAAAAAAACCTTTGTGAGACTCCTTCTTAGAGCTAACTAAGTTTCAGAGCACAAAAACTCACTCTGAACTTCCTTCATAGGATAGATCAATTTAGGATGTTATGGAATTTGAGAGAAAGTCTCTCCAATCCTGTTTTCTAGGACTATAATGAGGTGAAGGGCACCCAAGGTCCTTCGTATTCTTTGCAGTTAATAAATTAATACAGGACATCATGGATTCTGGGGAGCAGACACAAGCTCCCTTCAGTCTTCCTTCATAGAAGAGACAAAGTTTGAGAGAACATTTGTTCACTCCTATCCTCATTTGTAATACAGATCAAGTTAGGATAATATGGATTCTAAGAGATTGACTGATACTAGCACTCTCCAAAGGTTTTGCATAAGTCAGACTGAGGTAGAGAGCAAAATAGTTCACACTTACACTGATAAATAAAAGACATTACGGGTAATAGAACTTGTATGTTTAGATACTGATACAAGCTTCCTTCAGTCTCACCTTTTAGACAGCCTTAGATGGAGAACATACAAGTTCATTCCTAACATTTTTATAGAATAGACAAAATATAGGACTAAATGGATTCTGTGAGATGGAAACTAACTTCCTTAATGCCTCCGTCTTAGACCATAGTGATATTAAATTTACAATAGGAGAGTTCTAACCACCTCTGTAATTTATACCAATGTTTTATGCCATTTATTCTGAGAAACAAACACCTAGCTCTCTCCAAGTTTCTTCTTTGGAACATAGTAAAGTGAAATGCACTTTAGTTCACTCCTATCCTCTGCAGTAGGACAGAGTCAGGTTATCAAAAGCTAGATTCAAAGACACAGATATAAGCTACTATGCTATCTTCTCTCTAGAAGAAATAATTATGTACAACACACTAGGTTAATTTTATCCTTTATAATGGGACAGCTCTGTTTAGCTGGACATGGATTCTTCTAAGTCTATCTGTAAAACATATCCAAATTAAGGCATTATGCTTTCAGAGAGAAAAAAAACACTAGTGCCCTCCAAGCTTAGTCTGTGGGACAGACTGAGGTAGAAGGCACCCTAGTTACTTCCTGTAGTCACTGGTAGGACAAAATGAAGCATGTGTTCTGGGAGAGAGAGACACAAGTTCCTACTAAACCTCCTTTGTATGGCAGACTGAGTTGGAGAGCTAGTACCTTCCTAAACCCTTAATAGAATAAACCAATGTTGGGAAGCCTTAGGCCCTGGGAGGCCATCACTAGCTCCCTCCACACACCCAAAGTAGGACAGACTGCAGTAGCTTAGAGTACACTAGTTTAATTCTCATCTTCTGCACTACAGACTTGTGATCAGATGACAGAGATTCTGAGAGATAGACATTAGCTACCGAGATTCCTGCTTTGTAGGACCCACAAAAAGTGGACAATTATTTAGCTCATTTTTAGCCTTATACATTCTGTCTACCAATGTAAAATCAATCTGAATTTGAGAGAAAGAAAAAAGCTCCCTCCATGTATCCTTAGTAGTACAGACTGAGTTGGAAGACATAATAGTCCATTCCTAAGCCCCTCCATGGGAGAGGTTAAATTTCAGGAAAATGAGGAAAATTAGTATCTCCCTCAAAATTTCTTTTATATATTATACTGTGGTAGAGAACATAATACTTCACTCCTAACCTCTCCCATGTTAAAGATCAAGTTAGAAAAAATGCATTCTGAGAGATAGATACTAATTCCCTCCAATCCTACTTTGTAAGACAGACTAAATTTCTTGGATCTTCATTGGAGTTCTTCTCAGGAGGATATAGCAAAGGCTCCTGGATGACATAGATTTTAAGAGACAAGTATTTAACCATTCAAACACCCTCTATGGAATAGGCTAAGATATAGAGAACACTAGTTCATTTCTAACCTTATCAATAGGACATATCAAGGATTGGGTAACAGAAAGTCTGAAAGACAAATATAGCTTCTCCCATACCTCCTCTATATGATGGACGTAGGTATAGATTTTGCAAGTTCAGTCCTAACTTTTGCCACGAAACAAATTAAAAATTAAAAAAGAAAGAGTCTAGAATATATTCAAGCTTACTCCAAGCTGTCCCTTTTGGGCAGACTGAGGTAAGAGAGCCCTAGTTATTTCTGGTCTCTTCTGTAGGCTAGATCAAGACTTAGGTTACAAGGATTGAGAGATAGATATTAGCTCCTTTCAAACTTCCTCCATAGGACAGATTGAGGTATACAGCACAGTCAATCACTCTTATCTTTACTAATAAGGCAAATCCAGTTTAGGGCAAAATTAATACTGCCAGAAAGACTAGCTTTTTTCAAGCCATTTTAATAGGAGTTAATGAGGTAAACTATACACTATCTCACTCCTACATTCTTTAGTAGAACAGCATGGATTTCAAAGAGACAAACAATAACTCTACCCTATCTTACTCCACAGGATATACTGAATGTGAAGTTACTAACATCTTATCCATAGAACATACCAAGAGAAAGACACCATGGATTCTGAAAGACAGGCATTAGTTCCATCCAAGTCTCCTCAAAAGAATGGACTCGTGTAGGAAACAAACTATTTCTCTTAAATTCTGTCTTAGGATAAATAGAGTTGCAGTGATATAGATTCTGAGAGACAGTGACTAGCTCTTACAAGCCCCCTCTACTGGGCATACTGAGATGGAGGTTATTCTACCTGACTCCTACCCACCTCTCCTGGAATGACCAAGTTTGAATGATGAGGATTCTCATATATATATGAGCTGCCTTCTATCCTCTTCTGTAGGACAGACCTGAAGTGAAGGGCAAATTATTCCACTCCTAACCTAATCTTCAGGAAAGAAAAAGAAAGGACAAAATGATTCAATTCCTAACCTCATCTTTAGAAAACAAAAAGAAAGGACAAAATAAATTCTAAAAGACAAACACAGGCTTCCTCCATGTCCGATTCAACAGACTGAGGTAGAGGGGACACTCATTAATTTCTATCCTCCTCAGTAAGACAGATCAAGGTCAGGACAAGATGGATTCTGAGAAACAGATGCTAGCTCCCTGTAGCCTCTGCTTTAGGATAGACTGTGCAGTAGAGTACATAGGGTCACTCCTAAAGTTAACACAAGGGCATATCCAGGTTAGCATGCCATGAATTCTGAGAGACAGGCTTGAGTGTCCTTTAAGCCTCTATCATAGTATAGACTGAGGAGGTGAGCACAGTAGTTTACCCTGTGCCTCTTCTACTGGAAGGTGTAGTTTGAAATATTAGAAGATGGAAAAATAAACAAGATCCCTCCATCTCTTTTACACAAGCTAGACTGAAGAGTAGATGAAGCTATTTCTTACTCTTATCCTTTTTCTGTAGCAAATAGATCAATGTGATAATAAACTTGAATGTTCAGAGATAGACAGTACCTCCCACCAATCTTTCCCCATAGCATAACCTGATGTAATGGGCATGATAAATCATTCATAACCTCCTCTCCAGCATGGGTCAAGCTTAGCACAATATGGATTCTGAGATACAGATACTAGTCACTCCAAGACTCTTCAGGACAGACATATGAAACCTTGTTTACTCCTAACATTAATTGCAAGACTGATCAAAGGGTTAGGACAGCTATGAGAGAAACTAACTTCCTCAGAGTCTACTGAATAAGACAGAGAAAAGTAGAGAGCACATAATTTTTCTTCTAATCTCTTTTACAGGACAGAGCAAAGTTAACACAACATAGATTCTGAGGGACAATCGTTTGTTGTTGATCTGTCCTATAGAGGATTTGTTGATAGAAGTTGTGTGTTCTGTCCCTAAGACCTTTACACTGGTGAGGCTTGGAGGGAAATAATATCTGTCTCTCATAACCCATATTCTGTATTCCATAAGTATATATTGAGGTTAGCACAAAATGAATTCTGGGTAACAGACACTAGCAACCTACAAATATCTTCTTTATGATGGAGTGAGGAGTAACACACACTATTCAACCCTCTACTTGTTCCATAAGAGTGATAAAAAATAGGATGATGTGGATTCTGAGATACAGACAGTAGCCAGCCCCTTTCAAGTATCCTTTGTAGAACAGAAGGAGGAAGAAAACACTTTATTGTTTCCTTCCAAAAAATCTTGCATATGGCATATCAGGATAGGACAACTTGGTTCCTGAAAGATAGACACTCGATTCCACAAAGCCACCTCCATGTACAGACTAAGGTGGAAAACACATTAGTTTACTCTTTCACTTCCTTTCTTTAACATACAGAGTTAGAACTACGTGAAGTCTGAGAGACAGACTCCAGCTTCGTATAATCTTCTTTATTAGGAAGACAGGAATGCAAAGCGTATTAGTTCAACCTTAGTCTCCACCGTTGTATATGCTGGGTGTGGTTATATACATTCTGAGAAATAAGCTCCCTCCAAATGTTTACCAAGGGATACACTATGGTGTAGAGCAGTTTTCATTCTATACTTATATGAAGTATTGATCCTTGTTAATAGAACAGGGGTTCTGAGATGCAGACAGAATAGTTCTCTCCTAGCATCCTCAGCTGAGCAAGCTGACACTGTGAGTAAGCAATTTCATCCATCACTTTATGCATAGGATGCACAAAGTGCATTCTGGGAGAAGAGGGAGGGAGTAAGAGAGTGAGGGTGAGAGGTAAAGACAGGTAGAAAAGCAGAGATACCATCTCTCTTCAAGCCCCCTTCCTTATGTCAGATTGATCTAGAGAGCATACTCTTTCCCTCTTAACTTCATCCATATGAAAGATGAGTATTAGTAAAACATGGGTTCTGTGAGAAACACACTAATTCATTACAAACCTCTTTCATATGACAGACTGATTTGGAGAACATACTAGTTCATTACTTACTCTATATGATGAGTCAAGGAATATAGAATATGGATTATGAGAGACAGACACTACTTCCCTCCAAGCCTCAGCAGTGGAATGGTCTTAGGGACAGAACACACAACTTCTCTCATTAAATCCTCTACAAGACAGATCAAGTTATAGTTACATAGATTCTGAGAGACAGCTCCAAGCTTCCTACAAGCCTCCTCATTAGGAAAATCTGGAATAGAGAACACTCCAATCCATTTCTACATGACTGGTCAAGGAGAGCATGACATGAATTCCCAGTGAAAGGACTAGTCCCTCCTCCCCCACAAATATATCATATGGGGCAGGCTGAGATATAGAGTGCACTAGTGCATTCTTAGATTATCTTTAGTACAGATCATGGTTAGGACAACATGGATTCTGACAGATAGAACTAGTTTCCTTCAAACCTATAGGCTGAGTGGAGCCTGCATTAGTTCCCTTCGAAACTCCTATGACAATTCAAGTTAAAAATCATAGATTCTGAGAGTTCAACACTAGCTTGCCGCAAGCCTCCTCGACCACACAGATGGAGGTGGAAAACATGCTAGTTTACAGTTTATCTCATTTGCTAAACAGACAGAGGTAGAATGACCTGGATTTTGAGAGACAAACTCAAGTTTGCTCAAACCTTCCTCATTAGGAGAGACAAGAGGGGAGAACACAATAGATCACACCTCATACCCAACTTCCTCTCTTGTAGAGACCAAGTTTGAACTGCATGCATTCTGAGAAACTGATACTAGGTCCATCCCTCTCTTTTCCATAGGATGTCCTAAGTGAAGTGTAGTGCACTCTAGGTCACCTCTGTCTTTATCTCTTAGATAGGTCATGGGTATTAAATCTTGGGTTCTGAAAGAGAGAGATTACCTTCCTCCATTCCTCTTTAGTAAACTGGACTGGGTTGGAGATCCTCCAACTTCCCTCTTTAAATCCTCCATAGGGCAGATTAAGTTATGATAACACTGATTCTGAGAGACAGAGCCTAGCTTACTCCAAGCCTCCTCCAATGTATGCACTGACTAGAAGAACACATTATATAACTCCTAACACCCTATCTGGGACTGACCAAGTTATAATGGCAAGAATTCTAATAGACATTAGTTTCCTTCAATCCTCCATCTGATAGACTGAAACACAGAGCAAATTGACAACATGGATTCTGAGAAACAGACACTAGCTTCCTCTAAGGCTCATTCATACAGCAGTCTGAGTTGGAGAGCACACTCATTCACTGATATTCTCCTGTGTAGGACAGATCAAGGTTAGGACAACGTTGACATAAGTTTCTGTCCTGCCCCATCACATAGCTATTCAGTCCCAAAGAAGCACAGAGAGGCCTACGTTAATTATAAACTGTTTGAACTATTAGCTCAGGCTTCTTATTAACTAACTTTTATATCTTAAATTATCCCATAATTCTAGTCTGTGTTAGCCACATGGCTTGGTACTTTTTATCAGTGAGGCATTCTCATATTGCTTCCTCAGCATATGGGTGACTACTGCAGACTGAGCCTTTTCTCTTCCCAGAATTCTTCTATCTTGTCACCCTGCCTATACATCCTACCTGACTAAAGGTCAATCAGCATTTTATGAAACCAATACAAGTGACAAATCTTTACAGGGTACAAGACTATTGTCCCACAGTAGAACAACATGGATTCTCAGAGACAGAGAGTATCTCCCTTCAACCCTACTCTATATGATAGATGTAGAACTAATGTGGAGAACATGTTGGTTCTTCTCTGAACTCCTCTACAGGACAGATCAAGTCAGAAAAATGGGATTTTGAGACTCCATCCCTGGTTTCCTCTAGTCTACCTTATTTGGGTAGACTAGACTGGAGAGCAATACTAATTTATTCCTAACATTTCCCTTAGCTTGAAAGACAACGAAACAGCATGGATTATGGATTCTGAGAGACAGTTGCTAACTTCCTCCGATCTTCAATCTTAGGATAGATTGGACTGGATAGCACACTCCTTTACTCCTCATATCTTTTGTTGTACACTCTGAACTGCATTCATTGTGAGAGACAATACTAGTTCCCTTCATCTCTTTTCTATAGGATGTACTTAGGTATAAAGCACTCTGTGTAAATTCAATTTTTATCTGTAGGATAGACCACAGATTTAAAAAACAACTACATTTGAGAGACAGCCGCTAAATCCATCATAGCCTCCTCAGTAGAACAGAATGAGGATGGATATAAAAGTTCGTGCTAACCATAGGACAGATTGAGGTTAAAACAACATAGATTATGAGTGAGAGGAGGGCAGAAAGGCAGAGAAAGAGAAAGTGATAGAGGTAGAGAGATAGAGGGAGAGAAGAGAGAAGAAGAGAGGGAGAGAGAGACTAGCTCCTCCCAAGCCCCTTTCACATATACGACTTATCTGGAAAGCGTATTAGTTCATTTCTAATCTTATTCATGTGACAGATGAAGTTTAACAAAACACCAATTCTGTGAGATAGGTCCTACTTCCTAACAAGCCCCTTCTGTAGGACAGACTTACATGCAGGACATCCTAGTTTATTCCTAACATTATCTGTATGACAGATCAAGGTTTATCTAATACAGATTCTCTGAGACAGACACTAGCTCCCTCAGGGCTATTCCTTTGAACATACTGATGTGTATAGCACACAAGTTCACTGCTTCTCCTCTACGACAGTTAACATTAGCAATACATGGATACTGAGAGACAGAAACCAGGTTCCCCCAACATTTCTCGACATGAGATACTTAAGTGGAGAGCATAATATTTCACCCCTATTTTCTATAGTTGTTCAGATCAAGGTTGGCACACTATGGACTTTGAGAGTCTCACAGTAGCTCCCTATAATCCTCTTCTCTGGAACAGACTAATTAGATGTGCATGGTAGTTCCTTTCTAATTTTTTTTAAGTAGAACATATCAATATTCGGACAATGTGCATCCTGAGAGGCAGATTCTAACTTCCACCAATCCTATTATATTGGACAGACTTCAGTACCAAACACCATAGGTCACTCCTGCCCTTATCTGTATGACAGGTCAAATTTAGGACACCATGGATTCTGAGGGACAGACAGTATTCCCTTCTAAGCCTCCTGTAGGACAGACTGATGTGTAGACAATACTAGTTTACTCTAAACTTTCCCCATAAAGCAAATCAAGGTTAGGATGACATTAGTTCTGAGAGACAGACATGCACTCCTCAGAAGCCTCCTCCGTAGGATGGACTCAGGCATAGATCATGCTATGTTACTTCTGTACATATCTATAGGGTAGTTCCAGGTTAGAACTATGTGGATTCTGGGAGACATACACTAGTACCTTCCAAGTCTCCTCTGTCGGACCTGCTGAGAGGGTGCTAGTTCACTCCTCTGCTCATTGTTGGAGCAAAGATTAAGACATTATAGACCCTGAGACACAGAAAACTAGATTCCTCCAAGCCTTCTCAGCACACTAGAATGACATGGAGAACATGCTAGTTCACTTGTAATGGTATCATAGGACAACCTAGAGTAGAAAGCAAATTATTTCATTCCTAATCTTTTCTGTAGGGTAGACCAAGTGAAGACAACATGGACTCTGAGAAACAAACACCAGCTCCCTCATGTCCTCCTTTATAGGACACTCTGAGTTTGAGAGCACACTTGTTTACACATTTCGTCCTTCTTAGTAGTCATCAAGTTAAGATGACATAGATTCTGAGAGACAGACACGAGCTCCATCCAAGTCTCTTTCCATATGATAGACTATGGTACAAAGCTAAGTAGTTTATTCTTAAACTTATCCATAAGGAAAGAACAAAGCTGATACAAAATAGATCCTGAGAGACAGACAATATATCCTTCAAACCCTGCAATGTGTATAAAATTGAATCTGGCAACACTCTAGTACATGCCTATCCTACTTATAATTTCAGATAAAGTTAGGACAACAAAGAGTCTAAGAGACACACTGACTCTTTCCAATCAGCCTTTGTAGGGCAAACTGAGTTTGAGAGAATACTAGCTTACACCTTTTGTCCTTCAGGGTAAAAATCAAGTAAAGATGACATGTATCCTGAGAGACAGATACTAGCTCCATTCGATTGTTATTTTCAGGACAGAATGAGTTTGAGAGCACAATTGTTCATTCTTATGTTCCTTCATAGCACAAGATAAGTTAGGACATCTTAGATTCTGAGAGATACTAGATACTAGCTCTCTCCAAGCTTCTTTAGAAGGATAGAAAGAGGTGGTGTACATCTGAGTTCACGTCTATTACCAGAAGGACTAATCCAGAATTAGACAAAAGGGTTGCTGAGAGACAGATATAACCCCCACATATTCTTTTCTATAGGACAGCATGATGTGGAGATCATATTTTTCACTCCTATTCTCCTCCATTAGACCAATCAAAGTATAGAAGATATGGGGGAGAGAGGAGGGGTTATCTCAGTTTCTACAAGCCTCCCCTGTAGGGCTGAATAAAGGTAGAAAACATGCTAACTCATCCCTGCCCTCTTTCTTAAGACAGGTTATGGTTCATATAGCATTAATAGTTAGATACAGACACCTTCTCCCACCAAGCAGCCTCCATAGGACATATATTCTGCTTTTAAGGACAGAGTTTGAGAACACTCTAGTTTACTCCTGTACTTTTTTGCTCAATTCCTGTCTACTGCAGAGGACATAGTGAGGTGGATAGCACGCTAGTTCATTGTTTATTCCTACCATTCTCAGAATGCTAGATCAATGTTTGTATGACAGGAACTCCAAACTTCTTCCTTAAGATGTACTTTGAAAGCACACTAGTCCACTATTCTCCTTGTCAGTAGGACCAAGCAGGATTATTATAACATAGATTCTGAGAGACAGATAATAATAACTCCTACTGTGCCTTCTCTATAGACAGACTGCTGTGCACAGTACACTAATTCAGTCCCAGCCTTCACAATAAAATGGATGCATGCTTTTCAGAAGCCTCCTTTATATGCTGTACTCATCTAGAGAACATACAGTCTCACTCCACAACTTATCCATGTGATAGGTTTAAGTTAAGACAATATGGATTCTGAGAGAAAAACCCTAGCTCCCTCCAAGCTTTGTCCATTGGGCAGACTGAGGTGCAGTAATACTATTTCACTTCTAATCCATTGTAGAACATATCAATATTCAGATTATATGGATTCTGAGAAATGTCATTAACTATATCCAATTCTTCTCTATATATCTGATACTCTGATATATGGAGCACACTAGAAACTCCTATTTTTTCTGTAGTATGGACAACCAACATTTGGAAAACCTGAATTCTGAGAGACAGACACTATATACTGAGGTGGAGAACATACTAGTTCACTCCCATAGATGCTGAGAGAAAGACACAAATTCACTCCCAGCATCCTCATAGGGCATACTGAAGTAGAAAGTGCATTAGTTGACTCCTAACCTCTTTTGTCAGAAAGATCAAGTTAGGACAACATGGATGCAGAGAGGCAGATGCTAGATTTCTCCAATCCTATTGTAGGAGGGATTGAGTTTGACAGTACATTAGTTTACTCCTGTTCCTCATGTGCCGATTAAAGTAGGACAACCTAAATTCCCAGAGACAGATATTATTTCGCTATAAGTCTCCTCAGTAAGATAGGTAGAGTTGGAGGTCGCACTATTTCATCCTATCCTCCTCATTAGGAAAGATCAAGATTTGCGTCACATGGATTGTGAGAGATGTTTGTGCCCTTCATGCTTCTATAGGACAGAATAAGTTGGAGGGCACAGTAGTTCACCCCTATCCTTTTTAGGATGACATGCCAAGGTTAGAACAGCATGGGTTCTGAGACACAACACTAACTCCCTCCATACCTTCTCTGAATGATTTACTTATAGAAGATACAATAGTTCATTCCTAAAGGTGTCCATTGAAAGGATTCATATTTGAACAACACGGATTCTAGGATACAGAAACTACCTCCTCTGCAGTACATACTGATTTGGAGAGAAAACGAATATACTCCTGAACTTCTTCATAGGGCATATCAAGTTAGGTCAACATGGATTCTGAGTGATAGACACTGATTCACTCAAAGCCTCTGCCACGAACCCTCTAGCTCATTCCTATTCTTTCCTGATCACTGTTAGCGAATCATGGATTCTGAGAGACAGGCACTAGCTCCCTTCAAGCCTCTTTGGTAGGACAGAATTAGATGCTAGTTTACTCCTAACCTCATCTACAGATCTCATTAAAGTTAGGACAACCTGGAATCTGAGGGAGATAAGCTAACTCCCTTCTAGATACCTTATTAAGGCCTACTAAAGTGGATTTTCTTACTAGTTCACTTCTAATCTCTGCTGTAGGACAAATTAAGTTTAGTATGATATGGATTCTTAAATACAGATATTATCTCCATTGCAGCTTCCTGTGTAAGACAGAGAGGTGGAGAACACAATAGTTCATTCAACCTCCTCTGGAGGACAGACCTTGGTTAGGAAGATATGAGTTCTGAAGCAGAGATCCTAGCTCACTCCCATCCTACTCTGTAGCATAGACTGAAGTAGGGGATACACTAGTTCACAATATTTCCTAACCTTCTCCATAAGACAGATCAAGCTCTTTACAACATGGGTTCTGTGGGATAGACACCATCTTCTTTCAAGCCTCTTTTACAGGACATACCAGGGTAGAGAGCACACTACTTTACTCCTATCCTTGTCCCTATTCCAGATCAACATTCCCACTGCACAAGTTCTCTGAGACATACACTAGCAATTTCCAAGTCACCATTCTTGGGCATACAAAGTCAGAGAGCAAGCTACTTCACTTCTAATATCCTTCCAGATCAAGTTAGGATAACATGGATTCTAAGAGACAGACACTAACTCCCACTAAACCTTCACTTTCTGTGAAACTGTGAGGAAGAACATCCTAGCTCTCCCCTTTCCTTATACAGAGGAAAAACCCTGGTTACAACACGAATTCTGAGAAACACAAACAGACATACTCTCTCCTCCCACGCCTCTGTTGTGGGGCCTACTAATTTAAGACTGTATACTAATTCACTCTTAACCTCCTCTATAAAACAGATCAAGTTTAGCACAACACACATATTGAGAAACCAACAATATCTATTTCCATGTCTCTTCTGTAGTACAGCATGAAGCAGAGAGACACTAATTCTCTCTCATATTTATTGGTATGGATGATATGTATTTTGAGAGATAGGTAGTGTTTTTGTTTTTTTTTTTCTTCAGGATTTAAATAATTGCCTGTTTTTTTTTTTTGGTAATTTAAGGTAATGTAATTTCTAGCTCCCGCAGACAGGAGTAGGATCACCATGTATCTCAAATAGTAGATGAAATAATAGGAAAAGGTAGTTACTCCACCTAAGGGTCCTCTTAATATCATGTCCATTTTCCAATGTTGTACATCTATTACATTATTATCAGGTTTTTCCAGATAGGAAACAAATATGACAAGTCCTCTTGGTTATTTTTATTTTTATTTCATGAGTACTTTTTACACTGGCAGGTTTTTTTTGACAATTTACCATATGTAAATTGTTTTTAAGTTCCTATAATACAGAGAATGAAAAAGAACAAAAATTTAGAATTCAGTAGCTAATCATATTAAATAGTTTCTTTTTGCTAATCTCTTTCACTGTAACTGGAAAGCTCAAAAATCAAAACAGAACATTAAGAAAAACTAAACCATTTGTGAGGATGTGAGAAAGAACACAGGGAACTCACTGAACTGATCACTCCTTGGGTAAAAAGAAAAGTTTAGTGACAGACTCAAACTACTGGTCTGCCTCCAAGAATTGAGAATAGCAAGTGTTGGAAAAGTACGCAGAGTTTGTGTGGTAGTCAGCTGCATGGGATTCTCTGATCTATTGCAGGCTTATCAAATTCACACCAACTGCATGCCTTTGCTGAAGGTAGTTGACTGTCGGGGTAGTAAAGGGAGTTAGTGGCTTTCCTGGGAAACAGAAACCAACATTATAAGATTCCTGAGCAATGCTGAATTTAGGCTTCTGTTTATCCAATAACAAGTCTTCTGTTTACCTGGCCTGAGTCCTTCTATTTAGGACATTGTCACCAGCACTGCCATTTTTGGGACCCACTTTCGACCAACAGAGGCCTAGTGTTGTGCCATTAATTAGGGAGAAAGAGAGACAGAGAGATTAAAAGAAAGAGAGGCCAGGGAGTGAGAGAGAGAGAGAAAGAGAGAGAGAAAGAGAGAGAGAGAGAGAGAGAGAGANAGAGAGAGAGAGAGAGAGAGAGAGAGAGAGAGAGAGAGAGAGAGAAAAGAATGATAATCATTAGGTTCAGAAGGACTAGGAATTTCTTTAGGTACCACCATAGTCAGTTTATGTTAACTGGTTACATTAACTAAGATGGTGGCCAAGGCATATGACTGCTTCCATCTTTATGAGGTCATCATCTAAGGTGGTGACAAACCACATGATTGCTTTTTACTCAAAGTAAACCCAACTCCCTGATAATGTGAGCCCATCTCCTATTAGGTACAAGTCCCTTTAGTATCCACATATCTCACCTATTGAATATGGACCGTTAGACCCTTTAAATAAAGAGACACTTTAGTTAGAATTTATAAACAAAAAAGAAGTTTATATGGCCTTAGCCAGCAGGACACCAATTATCAAAATAAATAATAAACAAATAAGCAAACAGAGGAAGGAAGTCCATAGTCTCAGCTCAGGGTATCACGGGATATATGATCAGTTTCAGCATTTGCAGATAACTTCTAGGGAGAGGGAAAGGAGACATTTAACCATCATCCAACTTTCATTTAAAGCAGTAGTTAGCTTGGCTCACTTCCAAGGATGGAGAAGAGATAGTATATGGAATATAAGCACCTATCCAGAGGCCTGTCTTTCTCCTAGTAGAGAATACCTTTCCTAAAAATATCCCTCCTTTAGGCACCTGAATCAGTTTTCTGCATGAACAGAATGAGGTACCATGACTATGGAGCCAGGTCTTCTGTTAATAGTTTAGGTTTAAGAATGCGTTCTCTGATCTCTTGTCACTGAACAGTTTAACTGGCTTCCTAGGGTACACAGAGTTAGGTCTGAGGAGATTCTCCTTGTTAGAGAGAGGAAAATAAAATGAATGCCCTGAGCTAGGATGGAGGAAGGGTGCTGGCATCTTACCTGTCACACAATCCTATCCCTTTGGGTTTGAGCTGATTTTTTACTTTGATGAGTCTGGTGGTCCACAAAAGAAATCCCAGATGAGTACTGAAATGATACAAGAGAATGATAGAAGTGAATGGTCTTGATTAGGGTTTTCTCTTCACTAACAGAACTAAAACACAAAAAAATTTTCAGGCCAAACAGACAGCAGCTGTGAAATCTCAAATATAGCAAGGAGAATCAGCAGTTCAGGAACAGGTATTTAACTGGGGATGAGGATCACACATATGTAGCAGGCACACAGAGAAAATGACCCTCTGCAAAGCAGAGGGAGGATTCAGAAAGCTGAAGAATGCAGTCTCTTCTCACGGGCTGGGGTTTTTAAGCTTCGGAAGAGTTTTCTTTCCCTAATTTGGAGATGGTCAGTTTGGAAGAAAGATAGGATGTTTGACTGGCTAGAAACTACCATTAACATGCCCTAATCAAGCCTTGAACTTGTGTAGGTAATCATATCAGTAGGAAGATTGCTGGTGGGAGACAAAAGCTAACACAGGTTTTGATTTATGTTGTCAGGTTTTGGTCTCAAATCAGGCAGGTGAGGAAGAAACCAGTAATGCCAGCCATCTTGGGAATTTGCCACCTTTATTACCTGGTCATAGCTGCTCCCCCTATCTGTCTGCCTACCAGGGAGTCTTTCTAACACCTAGTCTCTCAGTTTGATAATTTACTTCCCCCAAGCAAACTCCAACTTCTCACAGATCTCCTCTGTATCCCCTCCCAAATTAGTATCTTTTCCTATATTTTTCTTTTTAGTTCACTGAGTTGAATTGCTTTTGAAATTAGGGGGAGGGGTGACAGCCTCTGCCCCAAAACAGGTTTGGCCACAAGTCATTAACAATCAAATTAAAGCATCAAATTGACAGTTGAAAGAGAAATATTTAATATGGCCACATTGTGAAGAGGGAAAAGGAGCCACTGAACATCCCAAGTCAATCAATCAATTGGGTTCATGAAGTGAGATTAAGGCTTAAACAAAAGACCAAGGGTATAGATATCTGATGAGCAGTCCTGATCAAAGTATAATTCCACCCACCATTGACCTATCAATTACTGTACTTTATTTATCTTGGAAGGTGCCTTAACAAGTTGTTAGAAGTGTCTAAAATCTTTTTTTAGGGAGACAGTTTCCTCTTCTGAATAGGGCATTTTCCTTCTCTCAGCATATGTTTCCTAGGGAAAATGAGATGCCCATGTGTCATTTTACAATATTTTCATTTCTGTCAGGCCTGTAGCACATTTAGTGCTGCCCACATGTTCATGAATGAGATGCCACATCCTAATATAAAATTGATTCTATCCCTAGGCACCAGTAACTGTCAGTATATCTCAGCTGAAGATGGCAGCTTTCGATCCCCTCCCCCAATACATACTGGAATATTCAATGACAGATATTATACAAGCATTCTCTCTCTAAAACACAACTGCTCTGTATTCATGAGTGTAATGGGCCTGTCATATCTTCATGAGAGCGTTTTGCTCCAGTCTTCCTTAACCAATGGCAGTTACAATCTTTCCAACTCCTCTTTCATGGCAAGTGGGACTTCATGGAACTGAAAAGCTTCTATGAAATAAAAAGTAACAGTCAATCTATTGGAAAGAAAGTTTTCAGCTTGGGTGACAAATATTGTTTAAAAATACATCCCATAGAGTAAAAGTATCTAGAATATATATGAAACACTTCTAAATAGAATATAGATTGGGTAGCTGTGATTGCCCTACCTGACATTTCAGCAGGTTGTCCAAAAGAGTTTAGAAGAAGGTCTACAAAGACTGAACCATTATTTGTCCCTTCAGGAGATGCTATCATGTCTATTATTGTGAGGTTTCCTTAGAACTGAAAATAATGTGAGCCCTAATTTTTGTCAATAGATCAATGCTAAACAAAGTGAGCAGACCTTTAGATTTCATTGAAAACTTATGAGTAAAGAGTAAATTATTCCATCAAAAACACAAAGGTAGAATAAAATGTTTGGTTGTAGGAGTTCATTTATTCCTATTATCCACCAAGAGTCAGGGAGGTTAATTGTCTGGTATATAATGTTAAGAACTGAGTAGGAAGTCCTGCTTTCAAGGGAAAAAATGTAAGGCCCTTTCTTAAAATTCAAAATTACTTGAGGTTCTTTTCCATTGATGATGATCATTGAGTTTCAGGTAAAATAAATCCAAGGCCTTCTTCAATTCAAGGACAGTATTTGGGGATCTAGTCTGTGGGTTCTTCCATTTTTTGAACTATCAGCACTCTGGTGTCCTATCTTGCCATGCTTAGGAAAAATAAATGTCTTAAGAGCACACTGGATATTCAGGTTTCTTTCCAGTAGTCTGTCAAATAAAATAGCATTTGTTTGCCAGTTTATTTCTACCTGGAAAGGAAGTAACAGAGTTCATTTCATGCCATAAAGCTTATGCCTTTTTATTCTAATCCCTCTGCCTCTTTATTTTTCTCAGTTTCAACCTATATTAATTCCCTTTGTTCTTCTGGATTTCAGTTATAGTAAACAGTTGCCTGTACTTAACAGGTCAGTAGTGGAGACTAAGTTCTAAATGACGAGTTTTATAATTTCCTTCTGATGTTAGGAGTATAATGAGTAAAGAGTGTGTCTAGAAGAAGGATCTTTTTTTAAAGGGATCTGTTGCAGTGCACTTCTTATTTTCTTCTTATTATTTATTTTTTGTTTATTTTACATACTGACTACAGTTCCCCTCCCACCTCTGCTCCCATGTTTCCTCCCTCCACCTCCCATCTTGTCCCCCCATCCACTCCTTCCCCATCTCCATTCAGAAAGAGGCAGGCCTCCCACAAGCATCAACAATACACAGTGCATCAAGTTGAGGTAGGACCAAGTTCCTCCCTTGCATCAACACTGACCAAGGCAACACAGCATGGGGAATAGGTTTCCAATATCCAGCTCATGCACCACTGATAGGTCCTGATCCCACTGCCAGGAGCCCCACAAATAGACTAAGTTACACAACTGTCCCACACAGCAACATACTTCTGTATGGTCATTTTAAGGCATTCTAAAATAGCAGTAAATTTTTCATTAGACTCCAGACGAGTCATCAGTTACTGGTCATTCTCTCTCACAAATTACTTGAATTGTGTATTTATAATGTATAAGAACAGTTTAAACTGTTTTTAAAGGCTCTATGATGAAATTAGTCCTAATTCTTAATGATGTGTCTGAGAGACAAATCCATATCATTGAAATGGAAGTTTAAATAATTCTAAAATATCTCTTTCACATAGGAGCCTAGTAACACAAAGTAGCATATCCTTCCTGATTCCATGATCGCTTCAGATAGTAAGGGCAAGTTCTCTGACCAGTGAATACTAAAATATACATGTTTCCTGGGAAGCAGGTATATCATTCCTTGATGTCCTTGTTGACTCTTGAGTTGTTTTGGTTGCAGAGACTAAGGTGTATAAGCTTCCTGAGGATCAGGAATAGCATGTGCTGCCTGATCCTGAAATTTCTTTAGAATCAACAAGAAACAAACTTTATCTTTTGATTTACTTTTTTTCTTTACTTTTTTTCTTATTTTAATTTGTCATTTGGGCCTTATAAAAAGTACAATCACTTTTCTGAAATGCAGTATGAATTTTCTTCCTGTAATCTGGACAAATTTGGAAGGAACCGAAAGAGAATCCTTCCCCCTGGCCACAATGTCTCAGATGAAGATATTCACAGAGGAATTCCTAAATTCCCTTCTAGACCCAGTTAGCACATTATACAATTTAAATACTGCATACACAATAGAGTTCATCGGTTGAGGCCTATTATTATGTTTTCAGTTTAATAGAGGAAACCTATTACCTTAATTACACGCTAATGTAGGCCCATAAAAATAACCATTGGTCTTTTAAAAGTACTCTTGTTAGGTTAAAATGGAAGAGGCAAAAAGCGGAAGTGTAAGCAGAGAGAGTGATCAGTGGCATATATTCCCTAACTTAGGAAAGAAAAAGAGATCCCTTGTGCAAGTAGAGCTGTGCAAATACTAATGGAGGTGTTAGGTGAAAAGTGAAAGGTGTTGGATTTCTCTTCAAAGAGAACACTGAAGAGGATTGTCTCCATGAGTAAAAAGTTCATTAGAACAGTTATTAATAGCACAGGAAGGGAGACAGACAGACAGCAGCATGATGGGGGTCTGAAGAGAAGTCACGCCCAAGGGGGAGTAGAGGCCACTACTTAGACATCTCAGTGGAAGGAGGAAGGCTTAAGAGCATGATCCTTGAGATACTCTGTTTCTCCAGCAGGCAACAAAGGAAGGGAATTCTTAGAAAGTAACCTGGGACCCCGAGGAAGTGGGGCAATTAGAGAGGAGGAGCACATCTAGTTGAAGTGTGTCCGTTAAGTGAGTAGGTAGGGATACATTGCCACTAGTAGCCCTTTGATATCCCTTATGTGTTGGAGTCTAGCAACATCATTGGGTGAAATGAGAAATCCATGTGCACAGTGAATCTATAAGCTAATTAAAGATGCACAGACAAGTTTCCAGTAGGAGGCTAGCCAGTAGCTATGAGACTAGGGAAATAATAAAATAACCACTGCAGGAACTGGGGCCTGAGCAGCAGTTAGGCATGGCTTCTAAAATAAAGGAGCAGAAAATTCTATAATGTGAACCCAAGGGAGAGGAGTTCATGTTTCACCATTATAAAAATCGAGGAAATCCAATCATAATTAGATTGAAATAAACAGGTTTAGTACAATCTCCATTGGCCTCCACTTGCACTTCCAATTGTTCTGGTCACCATTAAAATAGTTCAGTGGAGGAGCACAGTGGGAAATAGATAAAATAAACAGACATTGATGCATAGCGAGGTTGTTTATTCTTAAGGCAAGATATGAGAAGTGGGCATTTGCAGTGGAAAAAAAAAACATTTTAAGGAAACACTTCCACGGATGAGAGTAGGCAGTGGCCAGAGAAAGCATTGTGAAATTACACATGTTTTAGATAGGTTTAGACTATTTCTAAAGTTTCTGAAACGAAAAGATTTCTTTAGGGTCATATTTCCATTCTAAGATGAGGCTAGAAGACGCATTTGGATTGAATCTTTTTTTGCCATAACCCTAATCCTAACCCTAACCCTAACTTGGATTGACTCTTAATTGAGTTCTTTACTTTAAACTGTTTGCTGGATTTCTTCTAAATTTCCTGGAAGATCCCAAAGTTACGTGTCTACACAGGACCAGAGTTAGATTCAGAGGCCATTCTTTTGACCTGTAATGATATTAATTAGCTTCATTTTCCACTTTTATAACTGATGAATTGATAAAGAAAAAAGGTCAATCCTCATGGGAAAATGTTGTACAGGGAAGGATTACTAAATCTAAGTATATTGTTAAAAATCACATGAAAACCAAGTATTGTATAAGCTACTATTTAACCCTATACAGTGGGATAATACATGAACCAGAAACCATAGGTTGCTAGGTGCCAGGTATAAAAGGTGTGGTATTCCTCATCTGGAATTGTTGGTCATGGATGCCCCAGAAACACCCCTAAATAATATAGGTTATTGACTTTGTTCTCTTTTGCCCACCAGAACTTAATGGTAATATCCTAGTACTGAAAACATCACACAATTTTCATTCCAAGACATGGAGAAATCAAATTGGTGCTGACCATGTAACTTCCTCTCTGCTGGATAACTTTTGTACTACCAGAAGGTGCTACGTGGGCTGCTGTGGGTCTGGATGGGAGCATCATCAGTCATCGTACCTAACTAAGAATATTGCATACTGTATTAATGAACAACCTAGAAAGATATGTCCATGAATGCACAAACATTCTGGGAATAATCAGCTCCTTAAGAGTGAATGTAAGGTCTACTCTATAGAAAGCAACACATGCTTGCTGCTGTAAGCTTTGTCGAGAACACATGGTTATGGAGTTCCAAGGCCCCAGTATTGAACCTAATACTATTATTTTGTTAAATGAATGAAGTATCAAATTTCACTCTAAATTCATACCTAAATAACTATAGATTTGTGTAGTTCTCAGATCTCCTCATAGACCTTTATGCAGTAGATTGTGGTTAAAAAAGACATTCAGAACTGGTCATCCTCGAGAAAATAAGTGTATGTGGAATGGAATATTTGCATCTCTCTCCTCGAGACTAAGGTACCATTGCAGGGAGCATTTAAAAAGATTTTATGAGTCTGAGGCTGCAAATGACAAGAGTGAAATTGTGCTCTCAAGACATGACAGAGTCATTTCTCTCACAAATTCACAGCCGTCTTGGTTGCATGCATAAAGCCTGTGTAAGACTAGGCCAGGTCATATTCCAGTATGCTTGGTGACTAAGCATTCATATATATGCCAGTATGGCTTTCATTCACATTAACTCTCACACTTCTCTAGAAGCCACCAACTGTCAGGAGTTTGCCAGTTATACTCCGGAGCCCTCCCACAGTGCATCCTTGAATATGGGAGAGGGCTCAGGAGTCTGTACCTCTAACAAACTACTGACAGTTTGTGGCTTCTAGAGAAATGTGACAGTTAATGCGAATGAAAACCATACTCTCATGTACTTGAATACTCAGTCACCAAGTAATGCAAGTGTTTGGGAAATTAGGAGGTGTGACCTTGTTGGAGTGGATATAGCCTTGGTGGAGGATATATGTCACTGAGGGTCGGTTTTGAGGTTTACATTCCCACAGCAGGCCCCGTCTCTCTCTACTACTGATGGATCAGTTTGTACGCACTCAACAACTGGCCCAGTGCCATGCCTGCCTGCATCCTGCCATGATGATCATGAATTAATTTCCTAAAATTATAGGCATGCACCCAATTAACTAGTGATAAAGAGATCCAGAGACCCTTTCAAGTCTCTGACTTGCATTTTGAAGGCCTGAAGTGAGATTAGAGTTTAACTAGAGGGCCAGGAATGTTGATATATAAGCAGTAGTGGTCAAGAGGTGGCATCTACCCTCCATTAGCTCACCCATCATTGTCTAATCTTTAGTTTTATCTGGCAAGATGCTTTGATAGTAAAAATTGTGTGAAACCTCTTTAAGGAGACAAGGTTTTCCTCTTTCTAGAGAGCATTGCTTTACCTGGCATGAGATATCTCTAGAAACACCCATTACATTAAAGTCTATTATTTCACTAATCTGATAGATCGGGCTACACAAGTGTCTCATTAGTATATCCTCATTTCTGATAGACCTGTTATTTAAGCAGCCCACTTTGAAAGCCCTACTAAACCCCAAATTTCTTATAAAGGATAAGCAAGTTTAAACATGTCACTTTCAATTACCATTCCTTTCTCTGAGATGTAATTAGTATATTCTAGTATGCTGAGTGTTTGGTGTTCCTGGAGAGCATTCCTTACATACATTGTATGGTGAGGTATAAAACCGACATTCAAAAACAGTTGTCTAACAGGTAGTGTATCTTCTATTTGTGGGGATAACTGTTATTCACACATATCACCTCAGAAAGGTTGAGACAATTCATACTGTTAAGTTTTGCCCTACTCCTGCAAAATACATAGATGGAGGAGCACAGTCTTCCTCATGCTTATCTATGACATAAGGTAAAAGTAGCAATTTAGATTCAGTGCTCCATACATTACCTCAATGTGTCTTACATTGCATTTGTGGTATGACCCTCAAATCTGTGGGAACCAAAGTCCCTTCTTTGTCGTAGGCTTCCCCAAATTTTCTTCCTTTTCATAAATCAAACCAAATTCCTGGTCTGGCCTCTATCCCTAGAATATACAAGATGTCAGCTTTTCCATATTCAACCCCAAAGAGCCTTCTGTGTCATATACCCACCTAAGTCAATTTTCTAGGCCTCAACTATTTGAGACCAAGGTGTGTTTCGTAACATACATCCAATCAAATTGATCTTTATAGTGTACTCATGAAAGTTGCTTATCTGCCACCAAACATTCTGAGACCAAAATCTCTCCCATACCATCTACCAACCCAAACTGCCTCACTATCTTTTCATATGGCCACTGTTTCTGCCCTCATCCTTATGAGACCATATCCCTCCTTTGTCATCTGCCCACCCAAACTCCCTCTCTTGCCATAGAGCCAACATTTCTTCTCTAAAACCTTATAAGACAAAAATCCCTCCCTTTCATTCACCCAACTGAACTCCCTCTCTTGCAATGTACCCACTATTTCTGGTCTCATCCTTCCAAGATCCTCATTCCTCCCTTACCATACACCATCCCTAACTTCCTCTCTTATAATATGCCCACCATTTCTGTACCCAAATGTTGTGAATCCCCAATCCGTTCCATGTCATATACTCACCCAAACTCCCTTGCTAGCCATATACCCACCATTTCTGATCCCATCCTGCTGTGAACCAAATCCTTCTCTTGCCATATGCCCACTGAAAATTCTTCTTTTGTCATATAACCACACAATTTCCTGTCTTGTGATATATCCATTTTATATGCCCACCAAAACTCCCTCTCTTGTCATATACCTATCCAAACTCTGTTTCTTGGAATATACCAAATATTTCTGCCCCCAAACATTAAGAGACCCAAATAACCCCTGTTCATACACCTACCCAAACTCCTCTCTTGGCATATACACATCATTTTCCCACCAGATTTGTGAGACCCTAATCCCTCCATTGTCATTTACCCATCCAAACTCTTGCTCTTGCTACATACTCACCATTGCTGACCTCAAAGTGTGTAAGACCCAAATCCCTCCCTTGTCATATGCCCAGCATACTCCCTCTGTTGTTACATATCCACCATTTCTGACAGCATCTTTCTGAGATCCTAATCCCACCCTTGTCATCTACCCAGCCAAATCCCTGATGCCATTTACCCATCATTACTCTCCCCAAAGTATGTGAGACCCAAATCCCTTCCTTGTCATATACCCATCCAAACTCCCTGTATTGAAATAAACCCACCATATCTGCCCTAAAGCTTGTGAGACCCAAATCCCTCCCTTGTTATGTACCCACCCAAACTCCTTCTCTTTCCATGCACACACCATTACTTCCCATAACCATGTGAGACCCAAATCCCTCCTTTGTCATATACCCATTCAAACTCCCTCTCTTTCCATGCACCTGCCATTACTGCTCCAACCCTTGTTAGACCCAAATCCCTCCCTTGTCATATACCTATCCAAACACCCTCTCTTTCCATACACACACCATTACTACCCCAAACCATGTGAGACCCAAATCTTTCCGTTGTCATATACCCACCAAACCTCCCTCTCTTTCCATGCACCTTCCATTACTGCCACAAACCTTGTGAGACCCAAATCCCTTCCCTTCTTCTACCCACCCAAATTCCTCTCATTCCGTGCACCCACCATTACTGCCTGAAACCTAGTGAGAAACAAATGTCTCCATAGCCATTCACCCACCCATATCCCCTCTCTTCCTCTATAACCATCATTTTTCCTTCCCTTTCCCGGCATTGCCGTTAGTCACTCACAAGGGCACATAAGTTTTCAATTAAATTGCATTCATTTCATTATCAATGAAATTTCAATTTTATCTGTCATAGGTTTGGGAATTCCCCATCTTCGAGAGAGCCATCTTATTGGCTTCCCTCAGCTGCTGCAGCCGCGCTTGGTTCTCCTGTCGCCTGCTCCTCGGCTTGCTTTTCAGGTTGCTCCGCTAGAGGTTCAGGCATTTCAGTCACCAGTGACTCTTTGAATATTTTTGGCTCAGGGGCAGCCGCCTCTTCACCATCCCTCTTTTTGAGGTTCTTTTTCGGGCCGCGTTTCTTGCGTTTGTTTGTGTTCAATCCCTGGAATGGGAAGATGTGAACACAAGAATTCGTTAATATAGGGAGAAGTCAGGAGAAGCATGTGAAGGATAATTGATTCGAAAAGGTGAGGATTGATAAGAGATATATGCCAGGACAGAGAGAGGTAGTGACTTTAGGTAAGAGGAAATCAGTGGAGGAGGGAGCTCCCATAGGGTTTGTCATCTCACCTTTCTACACAGGATGCTTGGTAGATTCTGCTTGTAAGCTGACTTTGTCCTTCTCATAAGGATTGGCCTGTTCGCTGCCATTGGAGCATCACTACTGGAGGATGGGAGGTCCATGTTGGACAGTGATTCTTCAGGTCCCTTTACAAATTCCTCTATCACCAAGTAGCCTGTTGTTTCTCCCTTGAGGGGCTGTGAACAACTGGCAGAGCAGGGAAGGCCATACCCTCAGAACGGATTCATCATCAAGGTCCTCAACCAATAGTAGGTGAGCTTGTGCTCTGACATCACAAAGCCTGGTTCTGACCCACAAGAATGCCTGGTGAAGGAACAAACAGCAGAGTGTACCACTCCTGACACTTCGCTGACAGGAGGAAGATATTGAGAAGGCAAAGAGAGTTTGGTTTTAGATGGAGACTTCTCTTCAATAACTCTAAGGCCAATTTTCCATGCCATCCTTCTTCACATATCCACTTTAGTTGTGGTAGAACACATGACAGATCATTTGCTTCTCCAGCTTCTTCCCCAATACTATCCCTGTCAATGGTTTATTCCACTATGTCTGCCTCAATCTTTGGCTAGTATCTTGAATGTCTTCCCTAAAATCATTCCCAAGTAACATTCCTATATTTGAATATCAGCATATATATCAATCATCCTACCATTGTGTGCTATAGAAAACATGTAGGTTCCCACCAGCACCCAGCCTTCTACACACATCTACCCACAGGACACTTGGATCTGCCTACCCCTTCTTGCTTCATACACAGACTTCCCATGTCCTCCTCAAGGGTCAAACCTGGTGAGGGAATACCCCCACCCTACACTTGTTTTTCTCCATTTCACAGTACCTAGCCTGTGTCTCACAGCTTAGTCTTTCATCCTGTATCTTGCAGCCTGTATCTTTAGGCTTCCTTAGAGTCCAAATCTGACATCCCACTTAGTCTCAGCACTAAGTGATATAGCCAATATTTAGGCTGACTCCAGGACTGACCCTATCCTCATCCACTCACAGGACCCTTTGGGATATCTGCACCACCACACTCCAAACATATAGTTCACAGATCCTCCTCCTTGGCTTAGGCTGTTGACTGTATATACACACACACACACACACACACACACACCCCACAAATACACAAACACATACTTGAATACTTTCATCTCCACATTCCTACGGACCTAATGAGTATACCAAAACCAGGGTCCAGGCCTTGTCTTGCTGTGTACCAATAAAATCATGGTGACTAGGCTTCCACAGGATCCCAAGTCAGGTAGCCGAGCCCAGCCTCAATACCTCTTTTACAATGCTGGACATACAGCTTCCTTTAATACCCTCATTCACCTAAGGACCCTTTCTAACACCGAAGTAAGCCCAGTCCATAACCAGTGTTCTCATATCTCCCAGTGTCTAGCCTATTGAGAATATCACACACTATCAGTATTTGATTTTCAGCCTACTGGTATATATAACCTGGAAACCATAACAAATGTTCAATCTTGGTCTGGACTCCTTGCCTTACAATAGTGAGTTTTAGGATTCAACATGCTGCAGCCTATTTGGAACATTTTTCCTACACTACAGAGAATATCTGTGCTACCGCCAGATATAACCCTATCTACATTCACCGATAGGTATCTTAGAGTTGCCCATACCTCTTCTCACCATACCCAGACTTCCTATGTCTCTCTCCAATATTTATCCAGGTGAGTATATCCATACTCTGTACTTGGTTTTCCATATTCAGTTGAATTCATCCTAGACAGAATAGTCCCTGTCCCATCAAAGAATGGATTCTTTCACTTTGCAGTAGTGATTTGTGGCATTCTTCAGGGACACAAATCTCAAATCACAGCATGATCCCACCAACATCTAGGGTTCCCCAGCACTTAACATACCTGTACTGACTCATGGAATAACCACACTCCTTATGAAAACTTACCATGTCCTCCCAAAGTTCAAACCTAGTGAATATTTCCTGTTCCAAATAGTGTTTTTCCACATCCCTCCAAACATAGCTCATATTGATGTGGGATTCCCCTCTGCATATCTGCGTATCATCATGAGACTGTGGCCTATGAGTAAGGTTCTGATTGGTGGCTGGTGGTTTTCTCCTTTAGCAGCTACATGGCACCTCTCTGACTCTGCCTACTTTCTATATATCTATTCAGATTTCCTGCCTGGCTTTACTAATCCATTGCCCAAAACATCTTCTTGAATAACCAATGGTAATAAAACATATTCATAGCATACACAGGGTAATCCCACATCATCATATCTCACCCCCAACACACTAATGAATTCTTGTTTTTTCACATGCTGCCTGACCTACTCTGGCCACCTCTGCCTTGCAGTTGCGAGCTGTAGACTTGTACCTATTTGTAAATCCTTCAGTCTGAGATAATAAATAGTGTGTGATATTCTCAATAGGCTAGATATCAGAAGATATGAGAACACTGGTTATGGACTGAGCTTGTCACAATAATTCCCACTGTTTTGTGGCTTTGTCAGGCCATGTCTGCATTTTCCACAGTACCGTTTTGTGCCTACACCACCTCACTGCACACCCTGGTTTGTCCCCTCATCATCTGGGGTCTAGCCTGATGGCTAACCCCCTTCAAACACCCAACCAAATACCTGTTTTTACATATACTGCCTGGTCTATCCTACATACCAGTCAGTGCCTTGTCCTACCCTGGACTCTGGGACCTGTAGTAGTGTCTTCCAGGTTTTAAAGAATGTCTGAAATCACAAGGCCTGGCTTCTTTCCACCACCTTATTTTGTACTGTAGCCAATTTATAGTCTGCCTGCCCTATCTTAATAAACCCACACATCCTTTATTCTGCCTAAAGGACCACACTCCTTACCTAGACTTCTCACAGCCTCCCCTAGGGTTTATTGTGGTGAGTACTCAGTCCAGCTATAGATAGTATTTTCTGCATACTGCAAGATCTAGCCTGAGTCCCACAGGCAGTACCTATACTAGTCTGCATTCCTTGCTTTGCAGTACTTGCCTCAACAGTACTTGCTTCAACAGCATCCCTAACTCCTGCTTCTAGCTTAATCCAATACCCCGTCCTGTTCTATAGTCAACATCTGGGTTCGTGACCTCCACATCTAACTGTAGGACCCGTTGTGCTGTGTGTATCGCCATGCTCCTTGCTCTGTCTTCCTATGTCTTCCCCTAGTGTCAAACCTCTTGAGTATGCCTTCATAAGCATATTCACTGGATGCTTATTTTTTCACATCAGATGGATCTAGCTTGGGGTCACAGGCAGATACTTGGCCTAGTCTGGCTGTCTGCCTTTTATAGTAGGGACCTCTAGGCATCAACAGGCTCCCAAATCCCATACTCTAGCCTAGTCTCAACACCTCTAATGTAGCTGGAAACTTTCTTCTGTTCTGCCTGATCCTGTTAGACCAGCTTCTCTCCCACCCACCAGTCCCCATAACCACTTATAAAAGAATCATTAGGAGGCTGAATCGCTTGGAGGCTTAATACTAATGGTTTGGCTGATGGTTCAGGCTTCTTATTGACTAGCTCTTACATTTGCATTAACCCATTTCTAATAATCTATGTATCACCATGTGCCCTGCGGCTTACTGGTAATGCTCTGGCATATTATTCCTCTTGTGACTGATGGCATCTCACTGACTCCACCTTCTTTCTCCTTGTCTCTCTGCTTGGTTTTCCTGGCTAGCTATATTCTGCCCTGCCATAGGCCAAAACAGCTTCTTTCTCAACTAATGATAATGAAAAGTATTCACAGCATATAGAGGGGCATCTCACATCACCTCTTCTATGCCTGATCCCAGAAAGACCTACTCTACCAGGATCCACATACAGAACACTGTGCTTCCTATTCCACCAAAATTTCCAAAGTCCTCCCTCAGGGTCTAGCCTGTGAGTATTCCACACACAATGAGATATTAGTTTTTCTAGTTGCCTCATCTCTCTTAAGTAGCACAGCCAGTGTCCAATATTACTCTAGCTGTCTGCCCCTTTAAATGTGCACCTCTAGGCTTCAGTAGGGTCTCAAATCCCTTGTCCAGGATTTGTCCCATCACCTCCTTTTGTGCTGTAACAACACCAATGTTCCTTCCATGACTATACCTTACTTCATCTACCTACAGCATCCTTTATACTGCCCAAACCACCCAATTTAATGCCTAGACTTTGCATGTCCTCCCTCAGTGTCAAGCCTCTTGAGTATGCCTCCCCATATACTGTATGCTTGTTTTTTTTCCGCATCAGCTATATCTAGCCTGGGGGCAATCATTTTTCTACATAAGCTGCATCTAGCCAGAGACCTAGTGCACTGGCCCAGTCTAGCTAGCAGCACCATGGAGTGGTGATTCTAGCTTTCCACGGCGTCCCATATCCAGTTTCTAGGCCTCATTCCACCTTGTTCTATGCTATATCCAACATCCAGGTTCCCTCAAGGACCTTCCTTACCCATATCCACACACAGAATTCCTTGCTTCCTGTCCTACTGTAGTTCACAGTAGATTACCTATGGTTTTCCCCATGTTCTACCCTAATGAGCACCATCCCTGTTGCATACTTGTAGTTTTATACCCCTTAGATCTAGCACAGTATCCCCATCCATTGCTTCCATGTAGTCTGCCTTCTTTCCCCTTGCAATAGGGATTTCTAGGCTTCAGTAAGATTCAAAATTTCATGCCCCAGGCTAGTCATATCACTTCTGCTTTTGCTATAGGCTCCTGCCATTACCCAATCTGTCTTCATCTACACATAGGACACTCTATGCCTCCAGTACCAATCCATTCAATAACCAGACTTTCCGTGTCCTATCCCAGTGTCTACCTGTTGGAAAACCCACCCACAATAAGATACTTGTTTTTTCCACCTCCCATCTTGTTGAATTACACACCTCCACCTTTTCCACAATCTGCTCCTATGTTCTAGTCAATTAATAGGGTCCCAACAAGAACTAGCCTAATCTCACTCACCCATAGGACACTTATTCCCACTTATACCGTCTCACTCCATACCTATACTGCCTAAGTCTTCCCCTAGTGTTGCAGGAGGGCCCACTTGTTCGTTCCAGCCTCCCAGCTAGCTTAACCCTGAAATAACCACACAAAATTGTATTAATTAAATCACAGTTTGCTCCATTAGCTCTAGCATCTAATTGGCTAACTCTCACATCTTGATTTAACCCATTTCTATTAATCTGTATATTGCCATATGGCAGTGGCTTACTGGCAAAGATTCAGCATGTCTGACTTGGACAGTGGCTCCATAGCATCTCTCTGACTCATTCCTTCTCCCAGAATTCAGTTCTGTCTTTCCTGCCTACCTATGTTCTGCCCTATCAACAGGACAAGGGAGTTTCCACTTGCCCACTGTTTCCATATCCTTATTCAACCTGAGTCAAACCTGTTGAATACTCCCCCCCAACACACATATATGTGCAAATAGGATACTTTCCCCCATATTTTGTAGGATCTAGATTTGCTACAGGCCCACTTCCTACACCCAGTTTGGACACCTGTACCTGGAGGTTGGGATCTATATAGTTCTTCATGGTCCTAAATCACACACGCTGGCTTTGATAGACCATTTCCTTTGGTGTTGGTACCTATATCCAGGCTGTAACCAAGACTCACCATATTAGCACCCACTCACAGTAATTGTTATGCTGCCTACATCCCTGTCTTTTTTAGAGTCTGGCCTATAGTGTAACTCCAAAATAAGTAGATTCATTTTCTTCTACATACCACTGAATCTAGCCCTTGTTACACAGCTACCGTGCCTGCCTATTCTGGAAACAACAATTTAAAGAAGGATGTTCTAGGCTTCC
>LOEQ01004316.1:36512-52649 GCA_001685075.1 Bramus lutescens | reverse complement strand
GCTAACATATAGACTACGGATAGTACCCTCTCTGCCCACATTCATGGCAAGGACATTTTGAGACCCAGACTTTCCCTGTCCTCCTCTATGGTCTAGAATTTTAAAGACTCCTCCCCACACCAAGATACTTATTTTTCCACATTGACCAGATAAATATGGTTCTGGTTCCCACAGACAAAGAACACACCTAGGCTGGTACAACTTGCCATCTGCTAGCCGCCTCTTGGCCTCAGCAGTATCACAACTCTGGTACCCCAAGTTAGTACTACCATCTTATCCTGGGTATAGCCAAATTGGAGCATTTCACCAAGACCCACCTTAATAAAATCCATCTACATGGCATTTGGAGCTTCCTACACCACTATACTCCAAGCATAGATCTCTTACATTCTGCCTTAATGTATATCCTGGTGACTATACCCCCACTCAGTACATTGTGCAGAATCCTGTGGGATCTAGCTTGGATTAAACAGACACTGCCTTATTCTAGAATGGCACTTAAAAAATTCAGTGGAGACCTCTATCCTTGTCCATGGTCCCTAAACTCAAGCCCATGACTGTTCTCACCACTGATTTCTCTGCTTACATCTAAGCTTCTGTTAAGACTGTTTCAGCCACATGGTCGTTTGTTCCACCTACACCACTCCACTCCGTACCCATTATTCACATGTCCTCCACTTTAGTCAAGCCTATTGAGTATACCACCCCCACACAAGATACTAAATTTTCCATTTCCTGCATAGTATCTGGTATAGTGCCAGTGCACAGACATAGTCTGTCCAGCTATGCTTTGTGGTAGGAGCCTATAGGGTTCTGCAGGGTTCCAAATCCCTCAAGCTGGCCTAGTTCTGCCACCTGTTTTTGTATTATAGCCAACACCAGTGTTTTAGCCTGGACATGATCTACCAGTATCCACCAATAGGACCTTTGATACTGGCTACACCACCATATTCCATACCCAAACTCCCCAATTCCTTCTCAAAAGCTTAGCTTTTGTATTGCCCACAAACAAGTAGGTACATGTATTTCTACATTCTACCTACTGGATCTAGTCCTGGTTGCATAGTCAGTGTACCTGCCTATTCTGAAAACTGCATGTAGATTTTCAATTCCTGAGGCATAGCCTAGTCCCACCAATTTCTGCAGTGCTGAAGACAGCATATAGACTCCTGTTGGTACCCTCTACACCTACATCTTCACATATGATACTTTGAGATACTGATAGAAGCCCAATATATTACAAGATTTTCCATGTTCTCCTCCAGGGTCTAGACTGTTGAGTAAACCTCCCAACAACCAGACACCTTTTTCTGTATAAAATGGGTAAACTCTTGTTCCAAAATCACAGACTGAACCTATTCTGACCCACCTTGCTTTCTCTTAGTCAACTCTGTTCCTCAGTAGTATTAGAAATCCTACACCCCAGCCTAGTTCCACTACCTCCTTTTGGGCTATAGACAAAATCTAGGCTTCCACCANCACCAGAGACTGGCCTGTCCATATCTACCCATAAGTCACTTTCACCTTCATACAACTCCCCTTACCAAACTCAGAGTTCCTCTCTCCCTTCCGGGGCACTTGTTTTGCATATCCAGTATGATATAGCATATATTGAAAAGAAACTTTACAATTGTGTATTGGCACCTGATCAGTGCAATGGAGATCTCTTACCTACCACAGTGTCCAAAATCCTAAGTCCATTGCTAGTTGTACCATCTCTTTATATGTTGTAGCTAACTTCTAGTCTTCTGACAAGACCCACCCTATCTTCCTCATCATCAAAGCCCCTTGTCTTACTTAGAGCATCCCATTCCCTACATAGTCTTTTCATATCCTCTCTGTGAATCAAGCCTGTTAAGTACTCTCACATACAAACAGCATACTTACTTTCCATGTCAAATGGGATAGTTGCCACCCTGTCATGATATGACCTCCAGCACCTTGCAGTAGTGACATATTGTTTTTCCCATGTGCTCAATTCCCATGCCTTATTATGTCCTACCTCTTCTACCTGTGTTGTAGCCAACACCTTGGCTCACTTCATGATCAGCCTACTCATATCTATCCCAAGAACTCTTTTTTAAGCTCATGCTATCATACTCTAAACATACTCTAAACTTATATGTTCCCAAGTCCTCTCCCTTGGTCTTGCTTGTGAGTATTCCCTCCACTGGATATTTGTTTTTTCCACATACCAGTGGATATCTTCTGGCTCCCATCACCTATGATCAGATCTAGCCTGGCTGCTTGGACTTTCAATAGTGACCCCTTTCTATAGATTTTCAATTATTACACCCTACCATCACCTCATCCTGTGTTCTTCAACATCTACGCTTTCAGCAGTTCCCTTACAACCAGAAGACTATTTGTGCTGCATAAACCCCCACACACTCCATACCCAAAATTTTTGGTGCACCACCGGGATCTAACCTATTGACTACCCACCCCCTTATACTTAAACATTAGGTACTTATATTCCATAGCCCGTGATATCTAGCCTAGATATAACAGCCTTTTCTTTGCTTTGGAATGGTACCTATACCCTACTTAGAAAACTCTACCTACTATATGTTTGAAATCTAAAGCCTAAGCCTGCTTCTCCCCCTATCTGTGTTGGTTCCATATCCAGAGTCTAACTAGGACCTGTAAAAACCACCTCCACCTACAGGACCCCTTGTGAAGGCTTTGCAGGTTATCTGAACCCATTCCATAATCAGTGTTTGCATGTCTGTTGCCTTGGTCAAGCCTGTTTATATTACCACCACCATGACTTCAGTTTGGTTTGACATCTCTAGTCTTCTTTATCTTCTCAAATACTGTGTTCCAGCCTACTTTGACCGCATCCTCTTGCTGTAGCCAATATCTAGGCTTGCCCCAGTACCCAGTCTATTCATAAATACCCATAGTACCTACCATTTTATTTGCCAGTATCACCTTACTCTAATTCTAGACTTCCACCAAAATCTAGATTGGTGAGTACCCCTAGTTGTTACCCAGGGTCTACACTGGTGAATCACTTCTACCCACAGCTGGATACTCATTTTTCACGTATTATGAAACCTAGCCTATATTGAATCACCACTGATTTGTCCCAGAATTACTACCTGTACTTCACTGAAGACATCTATAACCTCATCTAAGGTCCCAAACTCAAGATCCTCAGTAGGTCTACAATCTTCCATCTGTAAAACAGCCCATACCTAGATTCTCAACTTCTTCTGGCCTATTCACACTCACCTACAGGATACTTTATGTTGCTGATGCCATGGCATTCCATATCTAACCTTGCCATGTCCTCACCCAGGGTCAAGTCTGTAGAGATTAACCCCACTACCCACATGCACAAGATAACTTGGCTTTCCATATCCTATCTGATCTAGTCTGGGTGAAGTTTCAGTGACTAGAGGCTAGGAAGTTAAAACTCGACCCTTTTATAACACAATAGGTATAATAAATGCTCTTCAAATCACAAGGGTGTGAGATCATCAACTGGAGCTTAATCAACCTACCACGTTTCATACACCTAAAACCATCCAAACAAAAACAACATACCAACATGCTGTCTCTCTTCTAGCATCCATCAACTTTCAATAGCTTTCATTTAGGGGTGTGTGTTCTTGTGCCACTCCCCTACCTATCCTAGAATATCAATAGACTCCCTCTTGTGAATATCTTCTGCAGGCAACCATTGTTACAATGGGTTCATGAGTACAGTAGTCCTGTTATGTCTAGAAAACATGGAATTATTGCTTTTGTGATGATGTTGAGTTAGAAGCTCAAAGAAGACATATAAGATATGTTTAGGAATTTAGGAGTTACTTGAGAATAGATCATATTTCGATCTCAAGATCGATTAAATAGCAAATTTTTATTAATAGATGAAGCTTAATAATACTGTCTTCCTTATTTTCTTAATGAATTTTATCCTTTTCAATTTTATTGTGGCATAATTCACAAAATTTCTACACCCTTAACATGGGAAATGTCAACATCCTAGGTTAAAATTGTGATTTATTGAAATTAAAAAAAATGTTATTGAGGAATAATGTTTTAGTTATTGTATTGCTGTGAGGAGACACAATGACCGAAATAACTTATAGTTCATTTAGTTGGGGGCTTGCTCAGTTTCAAAGGGTTAGTACATAATCATTATAGTGTCGAGTTATGGCAAACAGACAGACATGATTCTAGAAAAGTAGCTGAAACCCACATCTCATCTTCAAGTTGTAGGCAAGAGAAAGAAAGAGACTAGGCCTGGAATCTGCTGTTGAAGACCCAAAGTCCACCCCTACAAAGCCACACCTACTACAATAACACCATACCTCCTAATCCTTACTAGATAGTACCACTAAATGGAGAGCAAGCATATGAGCCTTTAGGGCTTTTCTCATTCAAATCACCACAGGTAATAAGAATCTATTAATTCTTATAGACTTTGGGAATTAAAAAGTCAGACAAAAAAATCTTGGTTAAGAATTTAAAAGGTTTCAGAATCCATTGCATATTAATTTATTTTTTATTTGTTTATGTATATATCTGTTTCAGGCCAGAACTCTTTGATTGGAATAATGTAGTTTCCCAGCAGTCAGCCACACAAAGACTGGAGCATGCCTTCAACATTGCCAAATGTCACTTAGGCATAGAAAAGCTTCTTGATCCTGAAGGTTGGTACATTTCTTGACTATCTTAATTTTTAATATGGTTTTTCTTAATTATTTTCTGTCTCACTCAGACTTTACAGTTACTTATATTAATCACAAAATAAAAAGTCATGCAGAATGAGACCCTGTCTAAACAATAACTAAAAGTAAAAAGTAATGTACTTTAGTGCTTTCCTGTGTTCTGAGAATATAAAAAGTGCTAGGGTCTATCCGATATTACAAATTCACATAAAAATATAGTTCTCGATATGCAAAGTTTTAAAACTGAAGTGTAGCACTTTGTGAGGGCAAAGAGGAAAACAAAAACAAAAAATTCTACGCTATTTGTAACTCATGGTTGGAGCATGCTGTATTGGAGAAAATTTATTACAAATAATTACAAATAGATAATTATTTAATTATTCTACCCAATGATTTTATAGATAACTCAGCTATAATTAATTAATTACTCTTGTTAATTTTGTTCATGTGCTTTCTAAAAGGAAATATGGTTTAGTATTTAAATCAGGATGTTTAAACCTGCACTGCTTCTGTTAGAATTTGTCATTTTGAGGAGGTCCTCAGTTGATGATTATTTATGTTTGGCTTCATTAATGGGCAGACAGAATTGCAGGATTTATATTTTTACTATATCACTCTTAAATAACTTCCATCTTTGTCACTGAAGCTACAAACCCCTATCTTCTGGGCACCTGAATTAGCAGCATAATGGTTTCTTGACCTCTGACTTCTTCTTTCCTGGTATCCAATGAGACACTTCCGTATTGTGCTAATATTGTGAAATTATTCTGTTATCTCTTTGCTAAGACATGACCAAACATTTATAAGTTTGAGAAGCAAAATTAGTGAGTCCTTAAATATAAATAAAATTGATACTTGGGCAGAAGCTGAAGAGTATAGAAATTTATAATTAAATGATCTTTGAAATATTAAATTATTTTTTTTAAACAGGACATCCTCAAGAGGTGTTTCTGACAGGTTACTTTCTGAAAAATGTCTGAAATGACTCAAATATGAAATTTTACTGATAAATTTATTGTCAATTAAAGTCTAGTCTTAATTGTTTCAGGTATGAAACATGTTTACTAGAGCTCATCTTTTAGTTTCTTATCAGAACAGGGATATTAACAAAAAATAAGCTCAGAAAATGATATTCTCAGATGAGATGATACAATAAATAAGACACTTCTTGCCAAGCTTGAGGACCTGGGTTCAAGTCCTAGTACCGACATGGTAGAAGGAAATGACACACTCTGATATATTATGCTGTGACTTCAACATGTTTTGGAATGTGTGGACCTATGTGTACATGCATGAATGCATGCACATACACACACACCGTAGAAATGTATTTTTGATTAATTTATTCTATATGTCTTTTACATCATGTTTCATGATCCCATTCATATCCTTGTTCCATAGCATATGACTTATGCCCTGCATACCACCCAAATTGAACAAAATTTAAGAGAAAAAAATAAAAAGCAGAAAGTTAAAAATCTTTTCATGGAAGCTGCAGTATGACAGTGAGTCACGCTTTGAACACCTATGTCAATTTTTTTTCATTTGCAATTGTTCGTTGCAAAGAATCATGCTTCGGGTTCAAGGCCTCTGGTTTCTTCTACCCTATCAATAGGTAATGGGCACAGCTATTCCATACTCACAAATTTGGGGCTAGCTTATCCACACTTCTTCTAACAGAACTGTCTCTATAGTTCTGCCCTGGATTGGTTCAAGGTCAGTTCTCCTGGGTGCTGCAGCTTGTGAGGGTCAGGGATAGCTCTCCCACTCTTATGACTACAGGGACAGCTGTCCCACCTACTACAGGCCCTGGCACCTCAAGACACATAAGAAATGTGGAGAGGTCTCCTATATTTACAACAGACTGGACTGGCTCTTCCACCCTGAGCTACTAGTATGTGGCTACCAGTATGGTTTTATCACTATTAAGGTCGAAGTTTCAAATCTACAACATGCCGAAGACATCGATGGGCCAGAGATGGGGTAGGAGGGCAGTACTCCCCTGCCAATGCAGTCACAGGACAGATGAGAAATTGTGAGAACTCTGCCAGGCTTACAAATTTGGGGCTGGCTCACACACAGCTGAGCTGACATGATTGGCTCTATTGTGCTACCCTGGAGAGGTGCAGGGCCTGCTCTCCTTAGTTTTGCAGCTGGTGGTGTTCCAGTACAGTTTTGCTGCTCTTATGGTCACAGGGTAAGATCTACCACCTGCCCCATATATTGATGGGCAAGTAATGGGGTAGAAGGTTAGCGCTCTCCTGCCCATGCAGCAACAAGACAGAGGAGAAATAAGGAGAGCTCTTCTATACTTACAACTTTGGGGCTGGCTCTCCCACATCTGAAGTGACATGGTGAGGAGGAGGGCCTGCTCTGCCAAGTGTTGTAGGTAGTGGGTGTCAGAGATAACTCTCCTACATCTATGACCACAGGGTCATCTCAAAGACCTCCCTAAGACAGTGATGGACAGGGAGGAGGAGGGCACGTATTCTACACCCATACCACCACCAAAGTGATGGGTAATGGTGTCAGCTCTCCCATACACACAAATTTTGGGGTTGACCACCCACACCTCTGCTAACAGATTTTCTCTATTAGTCTACCTCATCATGGTTCAGGGCCAATTCTCCCAGGTATTGCAGCTTTGCGGACCTGGGATAGCTCCCCCACACTTATGACTACAGTTCCAACTCTCCTACCTGCTATGGGCCCTGGCACCACAATACACATGAGAAATGGGGAGTGCTCTCCTGCGCTTAATACTTCTGGGCTGGCTCATCCACAACTGAGCTAACAGGGATGGCCTTGGTGAGGAACATGGTCCACTCTCCTGAGTGTTGTAGCTGATTGTACTCCAGTACAGTGTTCCAGATCTTATGGTCACAGGGTCAGCTCTAACCCCTGCCCTAGAACATCAATGGACCAGGTATGGGGTAGGAGAGCAGTTCTGCCCTGCCCATGCAGCCACAAGATAGATGAGAAATGGGGAGAGCTCTCCCATGCTTACAACTTCAGGCCTGGCTCACTCACACCTGAACTGGCAACATTGGCACTATTGTGCTGCCCTATTGAGAAGCAGGGCCAGCTCTGCCAAGTTTTGCATCTGATTGGGGTCAAAGATAACTTATTTTCTGCTCTAATGACCTTGGGTTTATCTCAGTGACCTTCCTCAGACATTTATGTGTGGGGAGAGAGTAGCATTCTCCCACCTATGGCACCACCAAACATAGCTAAATGGGGACAACACTCCCATGCTCAAAATTGTGGGCCTAGCTCAGCCACACCTCTCCTAATAAGGCTGTCACTAATGTTGTGCCCTGGCATGATTCAGGGCCAGTTCTTCCAGTTGTTGCAGCTGGTAAGGGTCAGGGATAGCTCTCACATAGTTATAACTACAGGGCCAGTATTCATATCTGTTATAGGACCTAGCATGTCAAGACACATGAGAGAAATGTTGAGAGCACTCCTATGTGACAACTTTGGGACTGGCTCATTCACACCTGTGCTAACAGGGATGGCTCTATTGTGATGCCTTGGTGAGGTTCAGGGCTTCCATTCCTAAGTGTTGCAGTGGGTTATAGTTCATGACAGTTTCTCTCACCTGGTCACAGGGTCAGCTCTACCACTTGTCTCAGACACTGATGGACCAGGGATGGGGTAAGGTCAGCCATCACCTGCCCATGCAGCAGCAAGACAGATGAGAAATGGGGAGAGCTCTCCCATGCTTACAGTTTTGGGGATGGCTCACCTATATCTGAGCAGACTTGGTTGGCTGTATTGTGCTGCCCTGGTGAGGTGCAGGGACTGCTATCCTGAGTATTGGAGCTCGTGGTGGTTCAGTATAGTTTTTCTGCTCGAATAATCATAGGATCAGCTCTACCCCCAGCTCCAGAAAATGAAAGGTCATAGGTAGGATACACGACCCATGTACTCACAAGACAGATAAAAATTGGGGAGAGGTATCCCATGTTTACAACGTTGGAGCTGGCATATCCACTCCTGAACTGTCATGGATGACTCTATTGTGCTGCCTTGGTGAGGTACAAGGCATGATCTCCTGAGTATTGCAGCTGGTGGAGGTTCAATATGGTTCTCCTGCTCTTATTATTACAGGGTCAGCTCTAACTTTAGCAGCCCCACACATTTATGGCCTCAGGGTGGGGTTGTCAGGCAGCAACCCTGTGCCCATGCAGCCACAAATCAGATGAAAAATCCAGAGAGCAATCCCATGCTTTCAACTTTGGGCTGGCTCACCCACACATGAGCTGACATGGATAGCTATATTGTGATTCCCTGACAAGGTACATGGCCTGCTCTGCTGAGTGTAGTAGATGGTAGGGATCAGATATATATCTTGTGCTCTTATGTACATAGGAGTGGCTCTACCACCTACTACCAAAAATTGATGGATGGGGAAGAGGAGGGCAGCTCTCCAAAAAAACATGTGTTGCTTCCAAATGGATAGGTAATGGGGACAATTCTCACATGCTCACAACTAGGGGGCTGGCTCGCCCACACTTGACCCTACATGGTTAGCTCTATTGTATTTCCTTGGTGTGGTGCAGGGCCAGTTCTCCTGAGTGTTGTAGCTGGTGGTGAACCAATGCAGTTTTCTCACTCTTAATATCACAATGTCTATCCTCATTGAAAGACATTGATGGACCAGACATGGGCTAGCAGGAAAACTCTCTCTCTCCCTGCCCATGCAGCCACAAGATAGATGAGAAATGTGGAATGGTCTCCTATGGGTACAACTTTTGGGCTGGTTCTCCCACATCTGAGCTGATATGGTTGGCTGTATTGTGGTACCCTGGTGTGGTGCAGGGGCTGCTCTGCTGAAAGTTTCAGCTGATGTTGGTCCAAAATAGTTTTGTGGCTCTTATTATCACAAGATCATCTCTACCCCTAGCACCAGACATTGATGGGCTAGGATATGGTAGGGGGCACCCCTCTCCTGCCCATGCAACAATAAGATGGAGGAGAAATGTGGAGACTTACAACCCCATGCTTACAGGTTTGGGGTTGAGTCCCCTGTACCTGAACTGAAGTGGCAATTCACAATAAACAAAAAGCTTAGAGACTGATATTGAGGTTCAACCTGAAGATCTGAAAAGCAAAGCAGTGAGCTACTGGTTCTTACCTCAACCTCAGTCCAAAATGGTGATCCTGTCACCAGGAAACTCAGAAAGAGATTGTGCCTGTGGGCTGTCTCCTCTCATTTTATAATCTTTTCTAAGGCTGGAATTAAAGGCATACACCACTGGGATGAAAGACATGCACTGCATGGTTTCAGTGACAAAATAGTATGGCTACTAGGATTAAAGGTGTGTATTAGCACTACCTGGTCTCTAAGGCCATTGGGGCTGTTTTAACCTCACATCTTCAGGCAAGCTTTACTTACTAAAATACAATTGAAATACCACTATGAAGTGATTAGCTCTGTTGTGCTGCACTAGTGAGCTACAGGGCCTGTTCTCCTGAGTGTTCTAGCTGGTGGTGGTTCAATATAGTCTTCTTGCTATAATGGTCAGAGAGACAATTATATCCCCACCCCAAAATATGATGAGCCAGGAATGACCACTTTTGACTGCTAATGCAGCTTTAAGATGGACAAAAATGGTGAGACCTCTCCCATGCTTCCAAATTTGGGATGGCTCAACCATAGCTGTGCTAACAGGCCTGCTCTGCTGAGTGTTGTACTTATTGTGTTCCAGGACTATTTTCTTGCTCTCATGGCGACAAAGTAAGCTCTTCCACCTGCCCCAGACATTGAAGGTCTAGGAATGGGTAGGAGGGCAGCACTCCCTTGCCAATGCAGCTATAAGACAGATGAGAAATGGGTAGTGCTCTCCCATGCTTACAAATTCTGGGCTGGCTCACAAACACATGGGCTGACAATGTTGACTCCATTTGCTGCCCTGGTGAGATGCAGGCTCTGTTCTCAGTTTTACAGGTGGTACTGGTCCAATAGAGTTTTCTGCCATTTATGATCACAGGGTCAGCTCTGACTCCTGCAAAAGACATTGATGGGCTGAGATGGGGTAGAGGGTATTTCTCCCCTGCCCATACAACTCTTCCCAAACCACAGACATTGATGGTCTAGCATGGGGTTGGAGGTAGTCCCCTGCTTCCCAGCAGCCACATGAGAGATAAGAAATGGGGAGAGCTCTCCCATGCTTACAAATTTGGAGCTGGCTCATCCACACATGGGCTGATCTTGCTGGCTCTATTGTGCTTCCCTGTTGATATGCATGGCTTTCTCTTCTGCATCTTACAGCTGGTGGGGGTCAGAGATAACCTCTTATCCTCGTATGACCACAGTGCCTGCTCTAACACCTCACCTAGATTTGATGAGTTGTAGGGAGCAGGAAGGCAACAGTGCCCCAAAAATGGTGCCAAAAGCAGATGTGTAAGGGAATAGCTCTGACAATGCTCACACTTTGGGGCAGGCTTGCTTGTACCTCTGCTTACATGGATGTCTACTGTGCTGCCCTGTCATGGTGCAGGGCCACCTCATCCAGGTAATGCAGCTGGTGGCAATCACTGATAGCTTTCCTACTCTTTTGAGCACAGGGCTAGGTGGCTCTGTTGTAATTCCTTGTTGAGATGCAGGGCCTGCTCTCCTGAGTGTTGCAGCTATTGTGTTCCATTACAGCTTTCTGCTTTTATGGTCCCAGGGTTAGCTCTACCACCTGACCCAGAATTCATGTGTCAGTGATGGGTTACGAGGATAGAACTGCCATGCCATGCAGGCATAGGAGTGATGAGAAATGGGGAACACTCTCCCATGCTTACAACTTGGTGGTTGACTCATCACATCTGGGCTGCCTTGGTGAATTGTGCAGCCTGCTGTCCTGAGTAGTTCAGCTGCTTGTGGTCCAGTAGAGTCTTCTCACTCTTAGGATCATAGGGACAGCTTACCACCTGCCTGACCACTGATGAGTAAGGGATGGGGAAAGCAGGCAGCTCTCCCCTGCCCAAGCAACCACAAGACTGAAGAAAAACGGGAAGAGCTATCCTATAGTTACAACTTCAGGCCCCAGTCACCCACACATGAGCTGAAAATGTGGGCTCTATTTTTTGTACTGTTAAGGTTCAGGGCTTTCTCTGCTGTGTGTTGCAGTTAGTGGGGAGTCAGAGAGAGCTCTTATGCTCTGTTCTACCAGCTTTCCCAGGCTTTGATGAGTGGAGGGAGGAGGAGGACAGCTCTTTCCCATGGATGTCATCACAAAAGAGATGGATAATGGTGACAATTCTCACATACTCGCAATTTGGGGCTTATTTGCCCATATCACTATTTAAAGGGTTGTCACTATTCTTCTGCCATGGCATGGTAAACTGCCAGCTTATCAGAATATTATGGCTACAACTAATCAGGGATAGCGCTCTCAATCTTTTGATGTCTTCCAATTTTTGTTTGTCTTTTCCTCCATTTCTTTGGGGGGAATTTCTCATTTCCTCTTTAAGAGTTTCAAACATTCTCCTGAAGCTATTGTTTTAGGTCATTTTCATCTGATTCATCTATATTTGGTTGTTCAAGTCTTGCTATTGTAGGGTCTCTAGATTTTACTGGTGTTATGTTGCTCTTTGCTTGTATTCTTACCTTCTCATCTTTTCCTCTAATTGGTGTGGTTGGGGCTGTCTGTGATTCTGGTGATTAAGCTTCTAGGTGCCAGTGAATCTAAGGCTCAGATGGTTGTTCCTCATGGTACAGTCAGTGCCATGGTTCTGGTTACCTCTTTGGTCACTCCATGTTCCTGGAGGTTGCTCGGTGCTCCAGGACTTTGCTCTGCTCGCTTGGAGTTTGCTGTCTCAGGCCTTCTCTGGTCTCAGTTGTGTGCTCAGACCTGTTTTGGTAAATTTCCCTGGTCTGGATCCACTCCTGCAGAGGTCTCTGGCTTGGGGTTGGTCCTGCAAAGGTCTCTGGCTCTGGTCTGCTCCCTTGGAGGTCCCAGATTTGGGTATGCCCATTCTGGCAGAGGACCTGGCTCAGGCCTACTCCCTCAGAGGTCTCAGACTCATGCCTGGACCCAAAGAAATCTCTGGTTCCTGACTACTCCCTGGGAGGTCATAGCCCCATGCTTAGACCCACAGGGGTTCTGGCTCAGGTCTACTCCATTTAAGGTCCCAGATTCATTCTTGGACCCACAGCAGTCTCTGGCTCTGGTGCACTTGCTCAGCAGTTGCTCCCCTATACCTGCTCCTGCAGAGTTTTCTGTCTCAGGTCTGTTCTGGCCCAGGGTGTGGATTCAGTCCTGCCTCTGCAGAGGTCAATGGTCTTGGTCTGCTCCAGCTCCCATGGAGCTCACTCCAACCTAGGTAGCTGACTTAATTCTGCTTCTGGAAATGACCCTGATCTGGATCTGTTCCTGCTCCCATGGAGTTCACTGTTCCAGGCTTGCTCTGGCCTAGGTGGCTGGATCATTCCTTTTCTTTTGGAGATCACTGTCTCAGACCTGCTCTGGCCTAAGTTGCTGGCTCAGTCTCTCTCTCAATCTTTTGAACACAGGGAAAGGTATTCCACTGACCATAGATGCTGCCACAACAGGAAGATGAGAAATAGGGAGAGGTTTATCCATGCTTATATCTTCAGTGTTGGCTCATCCACTCATGAACTGATATAGTTGACTCTATTGTGCTGCCCTCGTGAGGTGCAGGGCCTGTTCTCCTGAGGGTTGCACTTGATGGTGGTCCAATGTAATTTTCCCACTCTTATAATCATAAGGACAGCTCTAGACTCAGCTCCAGACAATGATGGACCAGGGATGGACTAGGAGGTCCACTCTTCCCTGTCCATTCAGTGTCAAGATGGATGAGAAATGGAGAGATCTCCCCATTGCTTAAATTGGGGGATGGCTCATCCATGCATAAGGTAATAGAGGTAATAAAGGGATAGCTCTATTGTGTGACCTTGTTGTGAGGCATGGCCTGTTCTCCTGAATGTTGTAGCTATTGTGTTCCAGTACTGTTTTCCTGTGCTTATGGTCACAGGGTCAGCTCTACCACCTGCCCTAGACATTGAAGGTCTAGGGATGGCATAGAAGGGCATAGTTTCCCTGTGAATACAGCCTTAAGACACACGAGAAATGGGGAGTGCTCTCCCACGCTTGCAGTTTCTGTGCTGGCTCCCAGCATCTGAGCTGACACTGTTGGCTCTTTTTGCTGCCCTGGTGAGATGCAGGGTCTGCTCTTTTAAGTGTAGCTGCTGGTGGTCCAATAGAGTTTTTAGGGTCATATGACCACAGGGTGGGCTCTTCCCCTAGGAGCAGAATTGATGTGCTCAGATAGGGTAGGTATCAGTATCCCCTGCCCATGCAGCCACAAAACAGATGAGAAATGGGGTGATCTCTCCCATGTTTATAAGATCGGGGTGACCCACCCATACCTAAGCTGGCATTGTTGACGCCATTGTTATGCACTGTTGAGGTACAAGGCCTGCTCTGCTGAGTCTTGAAACTGGTAAGGGTCAGAGATAGCTCTTGTTCTCTTACAAACAAAGTGTCAACTTTAACACCTTCTCCAGATTTGATGAGTGGGGAGTAGAAGGAGGGCAACTCTTCCCCTAGAATGCTATCACAAATAAATGGGTAATGGGAACATCACTTACATGCTCAAATATTAGGGCTGACTCACTCACACCTTTTCTTATGGGGTTGTCTCTATTTTGCTGCCCTGTCATAGTGCAGGGCCAGCTTGATCACCTGTGGCAACTAGTGGCAATCACAAATAGCTCTCGCACTTTTATAGCAAGAGGGCAAAGTCTCCTACCTGCTTCAAGCCCAGGCACTACAAGACAGATGAGAAATGGAGAGAACTCTCTCCTTCTTCAGCACCACAGCTGGCTCCTTCCTATCTGAGTTAACAGCGATTGCTCTGTTGTGATGCCTTGTAGAGGTTCAGGGCCCGCTCTCCTGACTGTTACAGCAATCATGTTCCAGTACAGTTTTCTGCTCTTATGGTGACAGGGTCAGCTCTACCACCTGACACACACATTTATGGGCCAAGGTTGGGGTTGGAGGTCAGCTCTACCCTGCCCATGAAACCACAAGATTAATGATAAGTGGAGAGTCCTCTGCCATGTTTACAGCTTCACGCAGGCTCATCCACACATGAACTGTCAATTTTGGCTCTGTTGTGCTGCCTTGTTGAGTTGTAGGGCTTGCTCTCCTGAGTGGGTCAGCTGTCATGTGTCATGTTATTTTCCAATAGAGTCTTCTCAGCTTATGGTTATAGAGACAGCTCTACTCCCTGCCCCAAACATTGATGGGCCAGGGATGGGATAGGCAGGCTGCTCTACCCTGCAGAAACAACCATAAGACAGAAGACAAATTGGGAGNTGGCTGTGCTAATTGTAGCCAGTGGTGGAAGTCAGAGATAGCTCTCATGTACTTATGACCTCAGGGTCTGCTTTACTACCTTCCCCAGGCTTTGAAGAGTAGAGGAAGGAGGAGGGCACCTCTCCCTCACCCATGTCATCACCAAACAGATGGGATGAAGATGGTCACTTAAAAGAAATCCCACACTAGCTCAGAATTGAGAAATAGATCGTTATTTATTTAGGGGTAAACTCACAAATCAGAATACACTGCTGGAATGGAGATCAGAAACCGAAATCTGCAACTGGAACAGAGTGAGAGGCTGGAAAAGAGGCCGGACACATGTTCTGCATCAGCATGTATAGTATAAGAGGCCACAGCCCAGTGGGTAGGTTACCATTGGCTGTAAGACTTCCTACAGCAATGAGTAATTGTGACTGCTCTCACATACTCACAATTTGGAGCTGGTTCGCTCACATCTCCACTTACAGGGTTGTCTCTATTGTGCTGCCCTGTCATGTGCATACCAAGCTCAACTGGGTATTGCACCTAGTACTTTAGAAGGATGGCTCTCCAAAACTTATGAACACAGAGCCAGCTTTCCCACCAGCTACATACCCACATGAGAAATGAGATAAAGGGAGAGCTCTTCCATGCTTACATCTTCAGGGCTGGCTTACCAACTCCTGAGCTGACATGGTTGGTTTTATTGTACTCCCCTGGTGAGGTGCAGGGCCTGTTCTCCTGAGTATTTCAGCTAGCTGTGGTCCAATATAGTTTTCCCACTCTTATGATCACAGGGTCAACTTTACCCCCAGCACCAGACATTAATGGCCTGGGATGGAGTAATGAGCATCCCTCCCCTGTTCTTGCAGCAGCAACAGGACAGATAAAAATGAGAGAGCTCTCCCATCCTTATAACTTCAGGGCTGGGTCACCCAAACCTGTGCTGACATGGTTGATTGTATTATGTTGCTCTGTAGAGTTTCAGGGTCTGCTCTGCTGAGTGTTGCAGCTGGTGGGCTCAGATATAGCTGTCATGTTCATATGACTCAAGGGTTTGCTCTAATACCTTCCCCAGACTGATGAGTAGCAGCAAGAGGAAGGTAGCTCTCCCCCATGCATATGGATACCAAGCC
>LOEQ01004316.1:0-11345 GCA_001685075.1 Bramus lutescens | reverse complement strand
CAAGCCTCGGCCATGGGAAGTCTCCACTCTGGAGGCAGGGGCTGATAATTGAGCCTAGCTGGCTTCTGGTCCATCACCTTGGGAGCCAGAGGATAGAGGCCTCCCTAGGTGGTCTCTTACAGTGGGGATCATTTAAAAGAGGTCCATAAGGAAAAAAGAAACAAAAATCTCCCCAAAATCCCAGGGACCCCAGGCCCCAAAAATGAATGCACAAATCAGTGAATGCAGTGCTAGGGTAGCCAAATGGCACAAAGAGATTTTAATGGAGGGAGGACCACCCCAGATAGCCCAGTCACGTTTCTAGCTATAGGAAGCAACCAGCAGTGAATGTCAGTGAAGGGCTCAACCATAGCCTTGAAGGCTGTGATTGGGGCCCTGTCTCCCATTTCTTGGAATGCCAGAGGTTACTGGGAGCTCAGCGGCCAAATCCCTGGGTTAAGAGAAATGGTTATGCTGAATGGAAGGGGAAAACTCACCGATCAAAGCTGCTGGTGTGTACGGGTCTGCAGCCAGGATGGTGGAACTCAGGATGTTGTGGGAAAACCTGGTCCTGGGTCCCGGCCCCAAGAGAGGGGTGGGAGAGCTTACCAAGTTGCAAGGCACCAATGAAATTACCCAGTGTAAGCGAAAACAGATCACAAAACATACAACAAAACCCACTTAAGAGTTTATTAAAGGGACAGATATGTACACACAGGCCAGAGAATGTTGGTGTGGGGAAATAAAGCATGGATGGGGTGCATCAGCTTTTAAAGGCTGCCTAGTTCATGTGCACAGGGGCTGATGTAGTTACATCATACTTAGGTGGTGAAGCTCATGACTGTGTACAAGGGTTTACATAGCTGTGTCATATGTAGGTGATGTGATCATGCCAAATGAAAGTCACAAGGGGCCTTAAGGAGCTTAGATGGCTACATACTTTTGCCTGCATGCTTGTCTGCACATGTGTGGCCCTGGAATCCAGAAGTGCCTGCCACCATTGTGCAGCTGAAACCATAACAGTTTCCTTTGAATCTACTTCATATTGACTTTAGGAGGATATTAACACAGATTCTATTTTCAGCCTGTTAATTCATCTATCAGTTTGACTTGTTTTAAAAATCTAAGAATTGGCTATATTACACAGTTTTACTACTGAAATGAATGTTCTCAGGCTTAGCTTTGCATATTTTTTCTCTTTAAAAATATTCAGGGAAAAATATAAAATTTGTTATCAAAGAAAAGAATTGTCTTGGTCCTCTTGTACTGAGTTTGTTAGCAATTATTTGAGCAGGTACCAATTTTATTTTGTTCTGTATTTGTTGTTACTATCACATTTTTTAAATGTAGTGACTAGTCCTGCTAGAATATTTAGTGGTAAGTTATTATCTAAACATAAATTCCAAAATTAAAAAAAATTCATTTTACATACCAATCCTTGTTCCCCTCCCTCTCCTCCTCCTGCTCCCTGCACATGCCCCATCCCCTACCTGAGGAACAGAGAGGGTAAGGTCTCCCATGGGGAGCCAACATAGGCAGGCATATCAAGTTGAGGTAGGATAAAGCCCCTTCCTCCTGAATGAAAGCTGTGCAAAGCAACTGTTAGTTCAATTTCTCTGCTACAAAAAATAGAAGTACCATCATCACTTTATGTAGACATGTTAATAACAAAGTAATATCCCCATTCCTTTAGCTGGAGATCACTTTTTCAGGGTTAAATTTTTAAAAGAAATATTAAAAATGTATTATTAAAAGAAAATTATTTAACATAATATCAAGAAGTTTAATAATGATGGAAGTATTTCCTAATTTTAATCTTTAGCAAATTGAAATTGAAATTAAAACTTGAGATTAACTTTCATGTGCAAAGGAGAGGGCTATGTTAGCAGATATATTGTCCTTATCTCATGTGTTTACTGATTCAATACAAACTTTTAGGAAAGAAATTTAGAAATTTCTTTTTTAAAAATTTAAATATTATGCAACTTTTTTATTACTTACAGCAGAGACAAAAATGAATGAATAATGAGACTTTAGAAAAGCTGAGATATAGAATTTCAGAGAAATGTGATTAATATTCTTAGTCTAAACTTATCTGGAACAAAGGTGCTGAATGAAATAACCTTGAATATTTTTAACTTTTATTCTGAAAGTTAATTTTTTAACAGTTCTTTTATCCATGGCTAAACATATTGTATAGCTAAGCTTGATTATTCACTGCCACATTAGTAGAATTGGANTATATATGACAATGTAGTGGCACCCTCAGATCCTTCAATACCACCATAAAAATAAATAATCAAATTATGAGATGGAATTTCCTATATTGAGTGATATATAAAAAAACTAAAAGAACTTTTGATAAAATAAATAGATTAAGTATAAATATATGAATAGCTATTTTATTGGAGTGATAGAGGTGATTATATTAACATTAAGATACTAATATAGCCATCTCCTGTTACCCATTAAAAATTCCTGTCACAATAGAAATGAAAATAGATACATTAACTAATATTTCACAGAAGCCAAACATGCTGAAATTGAGAGTATTTTTCAGAGCATTTTGAACCAAACAGTAGTAAAATTAAGCTATTTTTGTTTTCCTTATCTATTTCAATTGTTTGCATGACTGAAATAATTGGTGATTCCTACATTCACCCATCTAGATACCAAAGAGACCTACAAAACACCATGTACTATTGGTATATATATGTGCAGACCTTGAATTTAGCTTTTATACCCAAATTATGTATTTCCTTTAAACCTATCATTTTCCTTTTATGTTACAGAATAATTTTGATTTTATGGAAAATAATCAACATAGTTTCTACATTTCCTAAAACATGATTTGTAAAAATAAAATGGGTCTTATATTTAAGTAATGAATTTTTCTATATGAATTGGAAATTTAAATAATGGATAATCTAATCATGTGATTTAGGTTTAAGTTTTACAATGTGCATCAGGTTCTAACTTCCAAATTGTTAGAGATGTTTGAATAATATACAGACCTAGATAATTAGGGATCTCTTGTTGGTTAATGTATCAGTAATATATTCTAAGTCTAAGTAAGAGGAGGGGCTGCTTGTTGTCAGGGTGTTTTGTCCTGCCCAGTTCCCACAATCGTTAAGTCCCAAAGAAATCACACAGCGGTCTATATTAGTTATATACTGATTGGCCCTTAGCTCATGCTTCATATTAACTCTTATAACTCATTATAAGCCCATTATTCTTGTCTATGTTAGCCACGTGGCTCGGTACCTTATTTGGCGAGGAAATCACATCTTGCTTCTTCTGTGGCTGGGTCAGCACTGCCAAAAGAGCTTCCCTCTTTCCAGAATTCTCATTGCCCTGCCTCTAATTCCTGTATGTTTGTCCCACCTATACTTCCTGCCTGGCTATTGACCAATCAAAAATTATTTAAAATATAATTTACAGAATACAGACCATTGTCCCTCACCACTTCCTCCTCTTTTTTTTTTTTTGAAAAACAAGAACTCTGAAATCTAATAAGCTTTGTTTACCTTTTCTCCTTAACATTAGCCATAACACTTGTAACCAACATTCTAAACAAAGGGAAATATCCATAGTCCATTGTTTGGGAATGTGGGCCTAGTTTTCCAGGCTACTTCTTGCTGGTTGGGGGTGCTGATAATCTTATGTGGACTTAAAGAAATTTAGAATTATGATCAAGTCCTGACTNGTTCTGGATGTAGAACTCAGACATCTGGGCCATCTGTTCCTACTGGAGATTTCTTAGGTGGTCTTCCAAGAATTCTCATTGCCCTGCCTCTACTTCCTGTCTGGTTGTCCCGCCTGTACTTCCTGCCTGGCTACTAGCCAACCAGCATTTATTTAAAATATAATTGACAGAATATAGACCATTGTCCCATCCCAAGTCTATATAGTCAAAATAAATTTAATTTGAATTAAAATATAATAGCTATACATTAATTTAATAATAATAAATGTAATCAGGAACTTACAATACTCTGTGAGAAATTATCACAGCTTTTCTGCATCATATATCAAGATATTTGATCAAAAGAAGTTTGGAACATTTCTGAAGAAAACTTAGTAGATAAAATAGTTTTGACTTTTGTATTTTGTTTCAGTAAACTTAGCTATGAAGAAATTAAGGAAATGTTCATAAGTTTGAGACATTAAAGTATGCATAGTTTATATTTTCATTTTTAATTTAAGCCAAAGGTAATGTTGCAAAGCAGAGCATGCATTAATGGCATTTGAAGTGTTTTATTTCATTATCAGAAACACGGAATTAACTGTTTTAATAAATAATTATATCACAAAATTTGCAAATGAGCATCTGAAAACTTTAAAATCCTAGTACTTAGAAAATAAATATCATAATGACTTGTAAGTTTTTAAATTAAATTTGTCCTTAAATTAAAGAATAGCTTTCATCTGAAATAATTGTTGACTTTATCATCAGTCACAGAAACTCATGTATACAAAGTTGTTCTTGAAAAACCTGAATTTAAATTAAAATATGTAAAGTATCTTGTTGGTTATACACATTTTGGCAGGTTGTACATAGTAATTTCAAAATAAATAATATACAAATATAAAAATTGAGACCGTAAAGTGACTTATTATAACTAAGACTGTAGCTAATCTGTTTCTTATGTAAAATCAAAACATGATTTTTCTCTTTTTAAACATAAAGCTAGTTGTAACAGGAATGACAAAGAATACACATGAGAGATTATGTTCTGACTATTTCAATGGTCTGAGGTAGAGTCTGGTACTTGAATTTTCCAAAGCATATCAAGGAAGAATATCATGTAGCTAAGATGACAAATAACCACAAATATACTTTTTAAATATTTCTCTTAAAAGAATAAAATCAAGAACCCATTGTCTAAAAGTTTATTCATACCTGTAGTGTTTGCTTCCTCAAGGGTAGTCTAAGCATGCTGATCAAACCTTCAATTTCTAGAACACTGCTTATTGCTTAGTCCTGTTAATAATGAGAGAAATAATTATTACACTAAATAATACATACAGATACTATCTGTCATATAAGAGTGCTCACCAAAATTTCTCTTTGGGATTAAAGGAATTAGCTTATTGTCTGTCTGTAGAACTCTCTCTAGTTCTCAAATCCCTTTCTCCTTGCCTTTCTCTCCGCCTTCCCAGATCTTCCCCTCATATATTTTCCCTCCTTAATTCCACCTCTCCATCAATTATGTTTCTTATTTTCAGACATGTTTATGAGAGAATGGTACTTCTAATTGGAAGAACTATATGTAAAAGTGGTACTTGACTTTGCTCTTTTAAATTTTTTACATCAAAATCTTAATATTTTAGTGTTTTATCATTAGGAGTTTTAAACTCCTTTCCAAGTTAGTAAAAATATCTCTCATTTGCATGATTGATAAAGTTTTATTTGCACAGAGCTACTTCTTTTATTAACTTAGGGAATAATAAAGGTGAAATAAAACCATTCAAAAGCAATAATTTTCAAATGAGAAGATTAATTCATTAATTCATGTAAAGTAATCAAACAACTCAATCAACTTTATAGTCCATCAGATTAATAGTATAAACAGATTGGCTTCAATAACAGTCCATTTTACTAAGGTAGTTATTGCTAAACAGTCTGCCAACTGAATACATGATTTCTAGTGACAGGTAGCAGGACAAAATGGACTAAAATGCCAAACAAAATAACTAATGATTTTAATCTCATATTTAAAGATGCTCATTCAGACTGATACACAGTTAAACTTTTGCAAAATTCATTACAGATCCACACATGTGCATGGGCCCCTGAAGGTTTGAGAATTACATTCATAAATATTAAATCTAACACTATTAATCATATTAAACTTAATAAAAATAACTCTTTAAACTTTAAATTATCATTTACAAGATAATTTCGATTCAATATCTTAAGGTTTTGAGAGATATAGAAAAACTGTTTTCCTATAAAGGTAATACATATTACCAATAAAATACATAAAGGGACATTTACTTATAAATCCTATAAACCAGTTTAATTGGAACATTAGTTTTTTATTAGCTTTTTGCTCTTTAATGGATAAGACCAGCTCAGGGCTCTTCAAAGATAATCAAGTTTTCACTTGAAACACATGAATGAGCTCAGGGAATTTTATTTTTCAGCATAAATTACCTATGTCTGCATTGATGCTTGGATCAGAAATATTTTAAATAATAAAGCTATCTTTAAATTGCCTGAAGTTGTCAAATTAAACAAGTAAAATATAATGTCAGTACTACTTACAATCAAATAATCCATAAACTTAGTAATGAAAATATTTCAAGTAAAACATTAAATTCTTTCTCTCTCAATATAAACTGTAACTAAATTTATATACAATACTCTGTTCGATTATATATTATATTTCTCAAAGAAATTATGATCTGAACCTCTATCATCCTAAAGGTATTCTTTTCCAGTTTTTCCTGGACCAGAATGTGGACCCTTAATCAATTAAATCTGTTACTCAACACATGCATGCGCATGAACAAACACACACACATACCAATCCTGATTACCCAATTATCAATTTATCATCTCCTGGGAATTTCAGTCCTTGTGATGACTATGGCTTTATACAGGAAAATATCACAAAATTTTCAACAATTGTCCAACTTCGGATCCAAAGTCAAACTTATTGTCATAATATTTCATGACTTTTCCCTGTTGGTCCTGTTTTTATTCTTTATATACCCCTGTTCCTTTTAATGTATATTAACGGACTTGTATTTACAAAATTCTGAATTCTAGCACTTGCTGTTCTAACTGGAATACTTTGTTCCAGCAAGAATACTTTGGTTATTTTTTTCTATTTTTCATAGCTGAACCCTAGATGAATTATGTACTTTGTGAATTTGTCTATTATAAAATTAGCAAAGTTTTCTTATCCTAACTATAAACATAAACCAATCTATCAATTATTTTATATTATTTCATATTTTATCTACTGAATTAAAAGTCCAGTTTTTCCTTAACTCTCCAAAATTTTGTTTTCAGGAGCTAATATATGTCTTAGGAAAGAAAAGAAGAAAAGTGTTTCTTATCTCTCTATCTCTCTATCTATCTATCTATCTATCTATCTATCTATCTATCTATCTATCTGTCTATTCTTGGTATTGGTGAGTTAAGTCAGGTCCCTGAGTATGCTAGGCAACAGCTTTGATAATCACTTACCATATGCTACCTGCCCTCAATTTTATTATTGGTAGAAATTATGGTCTGAGTAATCATCTGGCTTATAATTTGACATTTCTCAAAAATTATAATTTTCACTGATATAATTGATTCAAAGTAGTATCAATGACTATGTTGCTACTTAGTACTTATTAATTAATTAGTATTAATGTGATTAAGATTAGGCAACAGCAATAATACACTTTGCTCTTTTAAACATGTTTTATTTTGTTTGGTTGTGTGTATGCTGGCAAGGAGGAAGCTTCCAGGACAGTAACAGCTTCATTTTACGAGTCCGATGACCAAAATATGTGGTGTGTTTATCAATAGGGTCTTACAATCAAGTTCTGGGGGGCAACCAAAAGGAATAGCAGTAGCCTGTATTGTTTTGGTAGTAGCTGAGATCATCCTGACCAACAGCTTGTGGGGAGTTGCTCCACACATGGCACTGGNAAAGAAAGATGCAACAGAAGGATCATGGAGCACAGAAAAACAAGTTGTTGACAACCTAGAGAAAGAACAGTAATAAGAATGCAGCTGATTACATATGTTAAACACTAGTTTTGAAAAAGTTTATAGGGGGCTGTGAGCCTCTCAGATCTTCCTTATTTTCTAAGTCAATGATTCTCATCCTTTCTAATGCTGCCACCATTTAATATAGTTCCTTATGTTGTGGTGACCCCTCAACCATGAGTTATTTACATTGATACTTCATACCTGTAATTTTACCACTGTTATGAATTATAATATAAATATCTATGTTTTCTGATGATCTTAGCTGACTACTGTAGAAGGATCATTTGACGCCTGCCCCAAAAGCATTGTGATCCACAGGTTGAGAATCACTAGTCTCAGTTAATTAACCCAAAATTAAAGGAGGGATAATTGTCCTGCACCACCAAAAACTTATTTACTAGAGGATATGGTCTATCAATTCATTTTCCTCTTTTTAACTAACCACTCAAAAATGAGGGGAAAGGGACCCATCCTATGCTACCAAAAATACTTAAGATACCCCAGCTCTCCAGAGGTAAACAGATTTCAGTCCTTTGGTGGTGTAGGGAGTCTCTGTGTGCTTTGTGCATGCTCTATGCTCTCTGTCTATCTGTCTCTCTGTCTCTGTCTCTCTCTCTAGTGAGTGTGCACATGTATGTGTGTTTGCACATAACACGCACATACATACATGCGTGTGCTTCTTCACTTGCACTAGCGTTTGTTACCTGTTGTTGCATGCTGTGTCTCAGATTTTTCCTGCCCTATAATGCTCTAATTAGAAGGGAAAATGAACCTGATCAGGATCCCTAGGTGGAAATAGCACCAAGAATCACCTGGGGAGTTTACTAAACTTATCATCTCCTTTCTTCTGTCTCTGGTATTCTTCTTATAATCTTATGTACTTATCATGTGATAGAACCCTGGGGTCTGAATACAGAATAAACAGATGTTTGAAGAGCCATACTGTTGTCTGCAAAGCCTTTATAAGAGTCATGATCCTATAGCTATGACGTTTGCAAGAAAAACCCATAGGATGTAAAAGAAAAATGAGGCTGTTATGGACATGTTATTTTTTCTTAATAAAAGGGAAAATTGTCACAGGTGTGCATGCATGTGCTCATGCCAAGATGTACATGTAGAAGTTAGAGGTTGTGGAAAGAATCTTACCCCTATTTTATTATTCTAGCACTACTTACCTGACAGCATGCATGAACTCAAAGAGAGATATGATACCACTTAAGGTGTCTGGCCATCTTTTGGGAAGAGTATTATGTGTAGGGGCTGAATATAATTCAGACAACAGACATGTAAAACCCTTAGAGACAAGGGGATATTTCAAGTACATATTCAAGTAGTTTCCTTAAAGGAGTATCAGGTGTTCTTTATCCATACTACAAAATCTAAAATATTATTCCTTGTATTTAAGGTAATATAGTCACAGAAATACAGATGTCAAGTTAGGTATTTTGTGTGTTCATGAATGCACACACACACCAGCACACATCTATGTGTGTGTTTGTGTGTATGTACACATTCACATGCATGTATTCCTATGCACTCATGTGCATACATTTTCAGTGAATTAAGAGGTGAGATAAGCCAAAAGTTGGCTTCAGAATAATAGGAGGGACAGATTCTAAATAATTATGAAGATAAGATATGCATAATTGCAAGAGTCATTGCAAGTGCTGTTGTGTTTGATAAATTGTTCTATTACCAGTAAAAACTCAAGAGTCAGATATCAGGGTAAATATCTCATAGATCAAAGAAGCAGAGGAGGAGTGGCCAGGTGACCTTCCCTTTCTTACCAGAGTTCCAACTAGCACCTCTTCTCTCCACATGTCTCAGATCAAAGAGTACATGAATCCCAAGTTCTTCCATTCTCCTTCCTGTCCATCTTTCCTATCCATATTCCTGACTTCTCCATGGCTAATTCTGGTCAGCTGGTCACTGGCTCTGTCCCCTTATTCAAAGTAAATTTTGATAACACAGTCTAGGTGTATCACAGTGCAATCAATTATTCTGCAACAAAGTGCCTATTGTTTTACAAACAAAGCTGATACTGCTTAAAATATTCCAAGTTTACATGCCTTATTTAGAGGAATGCAAGGATATTTCATCATTATATTAGACATTAACACGCATAGATTTTTGTGTTCAATATTAGCTATGTTATATTTCTTATTTGTTTATTTTTGAGCATTTTATTTTTATCTAAAATGCTGCTTTTCATCTACTGTAAAGTAGTAAAAAATGTATTGACTTTCCCATGTTTCACTTTGATTATCAAGAAAATATGTCTTAATTGTAAAGTAAGAATATATTTTGATAAATTTGCCAACACTGTGTATTCCTAATGCTATATTACTGACTTTTGATACATCTACAAATAATTGAATTGTGTAATTAACTAATAAAAGACAACTTAATCATGTACAGTGACCAGTCATATTCATAGATGAATTGTTAGAGTTCACATCCTTTTAAAAATTCCTTTAGAATATGCATAATGAAATACATTCATTTCTACTCCTGTTTCATTCCTTTTGTAACTAGTGGTGGAAATTCATGAGATCCTCCCCTGTCCATGATGGGTAGATGTCCTGCAGGTGACCAGAACGAACAATGAGTTAATGAGCACTTGGCCATGTTGTATCCAGAAGATACCATTTCAAACATCTTCTGACTCTCTTTCTCTCAAATCTTTCTACTTCCTGGTTCACACTGTTCCCTGAGCCTTGGCAATGAGGTGTTAAAAAGATGACTTATGTAGGGCTGAGAACTCACAGTCACTTATTCTCAGCACTTTGACCAGTTGTAAGTATCTTCATGCACTGCTGCCCACTGCAAAAGAAAGCTGTCTGACCAAGTTTGTGAGAAGCTCACATGTATGGGTATGAACTTAAATGTTGGGAAGTCAATTTGACATTATGCCCCTTTGGCAAAATAAAATATTACATTCTATCCAAGGGCCCATGACCTCCATGACCTTAGAATTCTGGCCATATATAGAATACTAGCCATGAATTTTCTCCTATGGAGCAAGCTTAAACACAATTATAATGTGACTGGTTACCACATAATAGAAATGATACTATTACACCAAGAAACATATCTTACCTGGAAGGTCAGTTAGTATTATAACATGCATAAAAATTGATAGGTAAAAACTTTGATGTCCTCACTTCTCCAGCAGAGTACTTTCTGACACTATGAAAGTTAACCACCAAGGAGAAAGTGTCCTCGTTGTATTGAGGTTGATTTCTCTGTTTCTTGCAAATGAAAAGAGTTGTGTCTTCACCAATACAGTTTTCCCAGGGAATTATAGTAGGTATATAAGGGAAATAGCCATAATTTATGTTATTTTGGAGAACTCTGGTGACTTCCTGACCAATAAACCATATATAATTATCCTATGTCCTATACCGATATTTTCTTTTTTTTTCATTTCTTTCACTTTATTATTTATTTATTTATTTATTTATTTTTCGTTTCTTTCACTTTATTTATTTATTATTTAGTTATTAAAAATTACCACCTCCTCCCCTCCTTCCATTTCCCTCTCCCCCTCCCTCTACAGTCCTAAGAACAGTCAGGGTTCCCTGCCCTGTGGGAAGTCCAAGGTCCTCCACCCTCCATCCAGGTCTAGGAAGGTGAGCATCCAAACAGA